>CM050436.1:11362764-11370264 GCA_027564155.1 Gymnocypris eckloni scoliostomus | reverse complement strand
AATGCACAACACGTCGAACCCTGAAGCAGATGGGCTACAGCAGCAGAAGACCACACCGGGTGCCACTCCTGTCAGCTAAGAACAGGAAACGGAGGCTACAATTCACACAAGTTCACCAAAATTGGACAAAAAGACGATTGGAAAAACGTTGCCTGGTCTGATGAGTCTTGATTTCTTCTGCGAAATTCAGATGTTAAGGTTAGAATTTTGCGTAAAGAACATGAAAGCATGGATCCATCCTGCCTTGTCTCAACGGTTCAGGCTGGTGGTGGTGGTGTAATGGTGTGGGGGGTATTTTCTTGCCCCATTTTGGGCCCCTTAGTACCAATTGAGCATCGTTTAAATACAACAGCCTACCTGAGTATTGTTGCTGACCATGACCATCCCTTTATGACTACAGTGTACACATCTTCTGATGGCTAATAATAACAGGATAATGCATGTCATAAAGCTCAAATCATCTCAGAATGGTTTCTTGAACATGACAATGATTTCACTTTACTCAAATGGCCTCCACAGTCACCAGATCTCAATCAAATAGAGCACCTTTGGGATGTGGTGGAACGGGAGATTCGTATCATGGATGTGCAACCGACAAATCTGCAGCAACTGCGTGATGCTATCATCTCGATATGGACCAAAATCACTGAAGAATGTTTCCAACACCTTGTGGCAGTTCTGAAGGCAAAAGGGGGTCCAACCCGGTACTAGCAAGGTGTACCTAATAAAGTGGCCAGTGAGTGTATATATATATTTGTGTGTGTGTGTCGCTTTGGATAAAAGCGTCTGCTAAATGCATAAATGTGTGTGTGTGTGTGTGTGTGTGGAGTTTTTGCCTCTGTAGTGGACATTCTCTTTAGGAATTATCTGAGACCTCACATGTCACAGCTTTAAGACTGGATGTCCTGTACAGAGCACAATCAGAGCTTTTTAGAAATATTAAATGTTTGTAAGTTTCAGCATGACCACACCCTCTCCTAGGTCTTTAAAGATGGCAAAATTTAATTTAGTGAAAACAACCTTATGGAAACATGATTACATTTTGTAATTGTCATTACAATCTGAATAATTTTCAAATTGCTTGTCATAAAGCAAAATTTCAAGCAAAACTTACTGTTTTGAAACGGGACATGATTTCACACATGTCCACTGTAGAGGACACCAGGACTAAAATGTTGGGAGATATAACAATTGAATAGGAAAATAAATTATATATACATTTGCTTATGAAATATTAGGTATTATGAAAATCTGGCCAATTATTACTTCCATTATGACTATTCTTTTTTCAACATGCTGTCCCAACAGCAACACATTAACATGCAAATTAGATACAGTGTATAGATACACTGTGTTCAATAGGAAAACCAGTTTATGGTCATTTTTACACACATATTGCATAAAACAAAATGGTACATCAAATCATTTTGTTATATATTTTATCAAATAGTTGAGAATCATCCTAAAAAAAGTTTAGTATATAAAAATCCCGAAACCTAAAAATTGATAGATTTTTTTTGTAAATACCATTGTTTTTGCTTTTTTGATGTCTATTCATGCCATTTTATTTCCCCATGAGTCCCCATGTCCACTTCAAAGGACATAGAATAAAATATGAATAAAATTTAATTTTTCAAAATGTAATGTTTAAATTTTGTTCTTATGCTCTAAACAATGTAATGACATGACAAAATACTAAATTCACAAAGCTTTTTCTTTTTCTTTTGGGGGGGGGGGTCTCAGGAAGATTTATAAAAGAAATCAAGAAATTGTATTTAAAATAAATGTTAAATATATATATATATATATAAATATAAACTGTACACACACATCTTATGTAAAATGACACATACATACAAAATCTGCAATGACGTTTTAGACAATTTTTTGGACCACTCTACTCTTGCTTTTTCTTTCACATTAAAACTATTTTGAATTTATAAAACGTCTGGGAAGCGTCTTCGGTCTACCAAGTCTGAGGAAGCAACTAGAACAATCTGTACTAAAAATATTTCCACACTTGCTCTTCAGGAAGTATAATTAAATCACTCAGGATTGCTTACCATATATAAATGGCAGGGTTGCTATTGGGCGGCAGATTTCATTTTTAACTCTAGTTTAGACATTTAACAGCTGAGCTCCTCTGACTCTTTCTTTCTCCTTACGTATATGCATTTAAACGCTCGGATTATCTGGATATGGAATGCCGTTCGTTTTATAGGACGGAAGATGCTGCAGAGGCCCCTGAAGTGTGTGAACTATTAGCAGCTTGCTTGGCCAGCGGTTGCCTCCCATCATGCTGGCGTCATATAAAGTGACTTGAAGCATGACCAGAAGTTCAAAAATAACCAAAGGTTAATAACAGTTTAGGACTATCCATGAGAGAGAAAGAGAGAGAGAGAGCAAAGACACATGCTAATAGCATCCCCGATGAGGCCTAACTCCCCGTGACTCCGGGCTCTGGGTCTCGTCTACTTAATTGAAAAAACTGGCAAAGACAGTTGCCTTTACTTACAATAAAAATCTAGCACCCCAACTTTGTGCAGACTTTTTCAAGGGGCAAGTGCATCAAATACACTTCACATTAAAACGCTGTAGCGAGAAAGTCACAGTTTCTGGACTGACGTGCCAATTTTCCATGTTTATTTCCTTTTCGTGCAGTGCTCAGAAGGTGATTTCCTCTTTGAGGAAATGGAAATTGCCTAGTGGGACTTTTCAGCTGGACTCTTCAAAAATATGTCTTCTATATCTAGGCCTCTCAATGATTGACATGATGGCCAAAAATTCCATCTCAACACCAGTGGGGTGTCGTGGACATACTCAAAAGGGTAACAAACTTAAAAGTAAAGCCTCGATATGCAGGAGACGTTCATTTCCAGATGTATACATTCTGAACTTTCCTCACAAATACATTTCTGTGCACCAAAACCGCAGGGAAAGGGCTTTTATTGCTTGGTTGCATGTAGTATACTTGCTCCATGACTTCACTGGGGTGTATCATATCACCGCGTCTGAATGGGATGTGCAGGGTGGATTCCTCGTAATGGACACGCCGGAGAGGAAAAGTTGTTTCAAAACAGCATTTGTAGTTCACCTGATGACACATCCTCTTCACAGGCCCTTGTCGACCTCTGCCTACTGTCACAGCCTATGGAAATGTGACAAGAAAACACTGACAGGAAGCAGTAATCAAGGCAAGGGGACCGCCATCATGGGTGATGCATAGATTTGGAAGAACTGAGGAAAAAACAGGCCATAACGGAGTTTTGACACCATTGTGAGAAATGCTTCCATTAAAATATGGGCTCACAGAATCCCTGCTGCTCTTCATTTGATTCGTATGACTAAAATGTTTATGGGAGACGTTGAGTCACAGGAAAAGAAAAAAAGATGATGCCTGGCCAACTTGAATGCCTTCAGACAGGGTTATAAAATACTCTGCATCCAATAACATTAGCAGGCTGTCCGTATGCCGAGGGCTGGCTTTAATAAATGATGATAAACGAAGAGAAGGATGACTAACTTTGCACTCAGATGGCTAACATATGATTCGGTCTACGCACTGCCACAATCAGCTAAAAGGACGCTCATGTGGAAAAAATTTGATTTGTCATACATTTTGAAACAAAAGTATTGAAGGACTTGATTAAGTGTGTCGTGAATGCTACGTTGCATTACCATTATCAATTCCTTAACAACAAAACAGCGCAAAACATAATTTTTTAAACAAACATTCAGTAAAGCGATATCCAAAGTCTCGTCGTCAAACATCTGAGGGGTATAACTCACGGCTCACAGCAAGATTGCTCTATAAATAGAGAAGCGTACCATGGTAACACTCCCTGCCAAGTCTCGGTTACACGACTCACAACTTTTTATAGGCCACAAAAACTTCCTGTTGCTGTGGATACAATGCAGAAGAATAGTCCAGGATTTGGATGTGAAACAGGTAGGACTGGTCAGGCCAATTAGAGGAGCCATTTGCTTGAATGAAAGCTACCAGAGGGACATTCAGGTAATTGGGGGTTTGTTCATTCACTGGGCTGGAATTGTTCTCCTTCTCGGCCGCACCTGGCTTAGACTCAGCAGAAGAATGGAAATGACATCCGGCTTTAGTTTTACTGGCTACTACGCAGAGTCAGTCTTTAGATGCATATTAGGACAGTGGATTAGCGAGGCGAGGCCCTTTTGGAGATGGAAAAAGAAATGTAAAAGACCATTTTAACAGTAAAAGTCAAAAATCTCCTAATTGTGGGATAGTAAGTTCTCTTACTATGTACTGTGAAAAGCAGTAATAGATCTAACTGCGCTTTTCATTTAATTTTACAGTGAAATACTGTTCACTGTACAGTTTTTCGAAGTGAAAAAGAATAAGTAATCTTAGAATTTACAGTCTTTTTATAATTTATAGTTTTTTGTTGTTGTTTGTTTTGGAAGTTATATGTATTAGGATTTTATTCTACAACTTAAGTTGGTAAATGAATGTTTTTTTCCATTACTTTAGTTTGATGTGGGTTACTATGATGTGTTGTGCATTTGTATGATACAGGGCACTTTCTATATATTAGTGTTTACCAAAAATTTCTGACATTTCAAAATTCAAGGTAGAAGCTCTAATGAAATTAAAATGTCATTATTTCTCCACTAAACTTTTTTTTGTGGAATTTTTAATAATGTGCTAGTTGCTCTTTTCTATTAAACAATGAATAGGACTAAAGCTTTTAAGTGTTAGAAAGAACAAAAAAGCACCCAAAAGAGATCACATTTAATCAAGGGATCACAAGTAATCAGTCAAATGTGCATATTTTATTAGTATACGAAGTGTTCTGAATTTTTCTGTGTGGGAAACCGATTGAAATTGATGTTGTTATTCCCTGATAAACTTCTCAGGTTATTATGTACCAAGGAGATTATTTCAGTGAAAAAAAAATTCAGGCCGTTCATCACATGATCACACAAAATCACTTTATGACTTCAAATAACATATAGTGCACAAGTCGACCAATTCTATGATGCTTTTATTTTTTGAAGCTTCTAAGCTGTAGTCCCCATTCCTTCATAACTGCATGGAAAAGAATAACCACTACATTATTAAAATTGTGTCCCTTTGTGTTTCACAGTACGGGTTTATGAGGGTGAGTAAAATATTTAGGGGTGACCTTTAAGTAAATGAAGTCTTGACTAAGTGAAACCTCACCTATTCTCTGTCTCTTGAGGTTCTTCTTCATTTACCGGCATGACGAATGACCCATCACATGATGACAATGCTATTTACAAAATTACAAGCTAGCTGAAATTCTGTCTCACCAAACGGCTGCTCTGGGTCTGAATAATTGATCAGATATTGAAAAGCTCTAATAAAAGGAGGCAGCCTGCTATGCAGTCGACATTCTTGTCTTCGGCTGCTATAGACACATCTCTAATACATGAAGTAAAAGGCTGATTAGGCAGAAGAGTGCAAATGTTGTTCCTTATTTTTATCCCTCCAGGAGAGCAGAATTTGAAATAGAAGATTAGGTTACCGTGGTGCAATCTGTCAAGCTAAGGGAACACGCCCAACCGGTGCCAACGCCAACTAGTTAAGAGCTCCCTGCTGCATGGAGTAACACGATCAGAACAAAACAGCATATTTATGACATACTGTAAACAGCATAATGTGCAAATATAAACAAACTTTCTCATTTTGTCAAATTAAAATATTAAAAGATGTTCAGTACAAAAGATTTTTGTTTTTCATAAAAGAGTAAACGAATAGTCCCCAACACAAAATGATAAACACTGAATTAAAGATTACTGAGCCATGCCACCTCATAAAAACAAAGCGTCAGAGGTCAAATCAGATGATCTGTCATTTTGATTTTTTGCAACATTTCAAGTAATAAAATAACAAACTAAATTAAAAGTTAATAGAAATTTTAAAACTTCAAAGACTAGTAATTAACTAAATTAAAACAAAAACTAAATAACAAATACTATAAAAGTATCTCAAATATTATTTTATTATTATGTAATATATATATATATATATATATATATATATATATATATTTTTTTACAATTTTAATCATTAAGATGTGTGATTAAGATAAGTATGTTACTGAAAGGTTACACCACATTTGTTTTTGTTGTTTGCTTTTTTTAGGAAATGCCACAGAAGAACCATATTTAGTTCCCTTTTAGTAAACAATTCCTAAAAAAAAGGTTTCATAGTGTAAAGACCATTTAAAAAATCTAATGAATCCTTTTCCACTTTAAATAACATTTGTGGAATGGAAAGGTTCTTCATGGAAAAACAAATGCCAATAAAGAACCATCATATTTAAGAGTATATGAAACCAATAAAAATACAAAAGAACAAAAACACATGTGATATCAACTAGAATGAACCTCTTTTTTTCTTAATCGTTGATACTTGTACATAAACCCACAGTTTTGCTTCCACGCCATGTACAGGTGCATCTCAGAAAATTAGAATATGGTGAAAAAGTAAATTTTTCTTGTAAATTATTTCAAAAAGTGAAACTTTCATATATTTTAGATTAATTACATGTAAAAGACACGTAAAGTAAAACCCTTCAAAAGTTTTTTGTTTTAATTTTGATGATTAAAGCTTACAGCTCATGAAAGTCAAAAATCAGTGTCTCAAAATATTAGAATATTTTCTTAAGATCAATCAAAAAAAGGATTTGCAAAACAAAAAAGTTAAAGTTCTTTAAAGTATGTTCATTTAGGCTCCCAATACTTGGTCAGGGCTCCTTTATCAAAAACTCCAGCATCAGTGAGGTGTGGCATGGAAGCGATCAGCCTGTGGCACTGATGAGGCACTTTTGAGCCTTCAGCTCGTCTGTATTGTTGGATCCACTATTTCTCATCTTTCTCTTGAAAATATCCCATAGATTATATATGGGGTTCAGATCAGGCATGTTGGCTGGCCAATCAAGCACAGTAATATCATGGTCAGCAAAGCACTTGGAAGTGGTTTTGGCACTGTGGGTAGGTGCTAAAGTCCTGCTGGTAAAGGAAATCAGCATCTCCATAAAGCTTGTCAGCAGATAAAGTGCTCTAAAATTTAGAGCATAAAGTGGTCTAAAATCACCTGGTAGACGTCTGCATTGACTTTGGACTTGATAAAACACAATGGACCAACACCAGCAGACGTCACGGCACCCCAAATCATCTTTGACTTCAGAAACTTCACTCTGGACTTCAAGCAGCTTGGATTCTGTGCCTCTCCAGTCTTCCCCCAGACCTTGATTTCCAAATGAAAAGTGAAATGTACTTTCATCTGAAAAGAGGACTTTGGACCACTGAGCATCAGTCCAGTTCTTTTTCTCCTTAGCCTAGGTAAGATGCTTCTGACGATGTTTCTGTTTCAGAAGTGGCTAGGTAGCCTTTTTCCTGAAGATGTTTGAGCTTGGTGACTCTTGATACACTGACTCCAGCTTCAGTTGACTCATTGTGAGGCTCTCCCAAGTGTTTGAATCGGCTTTGCTTGACTGT
>CM050436.1:11352764-11360264 GCA_027564155.1 Gymnocypris eckloni scoliostomus | reverse complement strand
AGCAAAAAGCAAAGCAAAACAAAACAAAGTTATATTAGAATGTTTTTTTTGCAATAATGACAGCCTGACTATACAATATAAGACACAATTTATATAAAGTTGAATATATACAAAATATTAAACGCTTATTTCATTTCTTCATAATAAGGCATGGCAAATGAAAATCCTTGAATGATACGAGGCAAAGGACAATAAGCTTTTGAATTTCATTTCAGCATAATGTATATTCAGGCACAGGCTTCAATTTAAAAGAGGAAACCATGACCATAAACATTAGCATTTTGTGCAAACAACTGCGTAATTTGTTTAGCCTCATAATAAGCTGGAGATGGCATACAATGAAAGAAAGCCTTTTGGTTTTAAAATGAATAAAAATTGATTGCGTCCCAATAAAAAACGAATTGGCAGAGTGTTAACTGAATTGCACTCAAACGTCTGTAGCAGTCCCTGGTCGCTTTATTGTGTGCTAATGCAATAGAGCACACTTAGCAATAAATGCATCTTTCTGATGAGCTCGGAGAGGTTTTCCAAAATGGCCTGATGAAATTGTCCAAATTAGATTAGGCTGAGCTGCTAATGACTCTTAAAACAAAGGAAAATCTCCAAATAAAATTAGCCGAGCCTCTTGTTCTCTAAATAAATCATATGTAAATTACTGTCATTGGAAAAAAATATGCCTGCCTGGAGGGTAAAGGTTTCATTATCTCATTGGGTTTGGAACTCTAATAAGGAGGCTCCTCCAAGACAATTAAAACTTGAAAATAAATCACAGGAAATGTATCTAACTCGCAGGAAGCCTCTTTGAATCCTGATACTATATTTAAACTCTGAATATTCTGATTTGATTCTCCTTGGGCAGTTGCTCCGAATGACTCCTCAAGACGTCTTATATCAGGATGTGACAGCTTCTGTTGTTTAACAGACTTTCCGACTCATTTCTTTTCATTGAATTCAAATTCAAATGAGCTTGTGAAATCCTTAGGATTTTTTTTAGATTTGAACTCAGCTGATTTGAATAGGTTCCTGTCACTCCGTTGACACAAACCAAACAGGCTGATATGACAAGTCTGCAGCAATTACTACAGCAAATAAACAGAATGAATGACGTTTGAGAACAGCTTGAGTGTGACTCAATACAAACACAGGGATTTCAGTTGCTTAGGGACACATAACCGCTCTAGTCTTCCTGCCATTCAGGTAATTCTGTGTATTGTTCGCATTTCATCCCTGTTTGACCTGGTGGACTTGCTAAGCTTTGGTGGAGAAAACGTCACAGAGACCTGAAAACACAACATAGTGCAGGTGCTCTTGAAATAGGCAAGGATTGTGTGGTTGCTTTCTGCGATGCTGCTAATTCACTAAAAGCCCAAATAAGGAACAATGACAGACATAATGAGAATAATGCAATAAACCACAAGCGGGTGTGTGTAAAAAAATAAGTAACAAGCTGCTCAAGGCTATTCGTCACAGTGATTTTAACTTTTTAATTGTGGTAAAATCACTGTAACGAATAGCCTTGAGCAGATTGTAACTTTTTTTTTTGCGACAGCTTCAAATGCTGCTCATTCAATCAGAATTCAGAGTTATTTCCACTTACTTTCGCTTTCTTGATCTGTCTCTATTCAATGAACGTCCCTCAAAAACAGCTTCGTCTAAGTACAGACGTTTCTTATGCTTCTCAAAGCTGCATTTATATGATCAAAATATAATACAATCTACAATATAGCTAAATATTATTACAGTTTAATGAACACAGTGAATTACTGTTTTCTTTTAATACAATTTAAAATGTAATTTATTTCTGAGATGCAAAGCTGAATATTCCTTAGCCATTACTTCAGGCTTCAGTGTCATGTTATGCTTCAGAAATCATTCTAATATGCTGATTTGCTGCAGAATAAAAACATTTCTTTGTTATCAACATTGAAAACAGTTGTGAAAATAACTAATTTCTTTCAAAAATAAAGAATATCTTACTGAACCAAAATGTAAACACTAATTTAAACGGTAGTAAAAATGTACAAGAATGTGTTAATTTTATTTACATTTTGCAAATGATAAAATACATTATATAATATGATCTACTTAATTTAGGTTAACAAAACACACCAATTACATCTTATGTATCTTTCAGAAAATGTCATATTTCATTTCAGCAAATGGAGCGACATTAATTGCTCCAAGTGTTCTTAAAGAGGCTAGAAAACACATTACCATAATTGAAAGTCCATACTGTGGTAAAAATAACTGTTCTCGTGTTGAGCTAGACCCAGTGGTGCCTTTTGCTGTCTGTTGGTGAGAACTAAATATATTTTCTGCATTCTGAATGGCATTCCAGTCCAAAGTGTATGTGCCAGTAGTTAACGGTGTATGATCATAAATAGTTTTCTCAGCCAAAGCATTTCCAAGATGGGTCTTAAGCAGAGGAAGTGCGTGTTTCGGAGTTATTCACCTTTTTATCCTCTTGCTAAAAGCACACTTTGGCAAATTTTCTAATATCTGAGTATTCATATGAATTGATTTCTGGCAACACGATGGCGTTGTTAAATCGCAGGGTCTCAACACTGGGCCAAAATTATGTCACTTAGACCACCTGTTCCTGGGAAACGTCATCACCCTTAAGCAGTTCCGGCTGGCTTCCAAAAAGTGAACTTCTGAACTGCTGCCTTTGGTCCTGATTTGTGAGTAAGCAGGCAGCAACAGTCACTCTAAGTTTGTGTGTGTGGTTAGAGGGCTTACATAAGGGATGGACGGACTCTGCACATGTCACTCAACATCAGGGTGCAGCAGTAACGGATCTTTGCCCAATTTAAGTGCTAATGAGAACACATTTAGGATGCAAAACGTATGTGAGCTCCTCCATGTTCTAATAGTTTCATGTTAATGAGAACCGGCTGTGTTGTGCGATTCGGAAGTCTGACAATCCATGCAAGAATTTGTAACAATGGAAAAACAATGATCATAGCCCAACAAGCACAACTTAAAAGTGGAGTAAAAAAGCTCTCCATAAAACAAACAAAACAAGCCCTGCTAATCACAAACAATTGTTTAAAAAACACATTATACAGAAACGTAATATTTAATGTTTTTTCATTATTTTAATGCATTACATGTATTATACTTACTGCTTTTATGCATGTTTTGGCCTGAGTTTTTGCTGCATTTACATAGTTTAGACCAGCAGGAATCACCACAGTGTGATGTTTTGAGCACTTCAAATCATTTTGAGAAGTAATTGGTTCAATTGATTTGAACCTTTAAAAGGTTATTTTCTCACCTCACTAATTTACACAAGCTCCACCCACCAATGTCTGGTTGGAACCAACAACAAAAAATGCGTATCAAGCAACATTAACAGTGGTGTAAGGTGCAAGGCAGTACATTTGGACGCGATCAACCCGAGTTCGAATCCGCCTTTTGACGAACTCGTTCTCTCCTTTCCTATTACATGAGATCGTAAAGTATAGGCAGACTTAACCAATAAGTGCGGTAAGCAGCCGCTTAGGGCCCCGGGGAATCAGGAGGACCCATCTGATAGGCCTATTTGTGAAACATATTTGCAGTGTTGAGCAATGTAGCCAATAACAGACGTAGGCTATCGTTTAATTTCTTGATTGCTTTGACCAGATGTGTTTAAGTTAGAATCCAATCACCACTCTAAATGGCAAGTTTTTGTCAAGTGCTGAGTTCTGCAAGCTCGGGAATCCTCTCATTATAACAAAGTGTAGATACGATATTAATGGAACATCGTGAGATCACAATGAACTGAAGTGAGTGACAGCTTTTAGTGATTATAGAGGGAGTGCTCTTTTCGAGCATTCTAGGCTGTATAATACCATCTCAGAAAAGAGATATTCAACTCAGTAAAGAAAGTATTGTGTTTCAGGTCAATTTTATTTGTCTTGATGTTTCAAAATGACTCACTTGTGTGCTTTTCGCCGGCGCAAACTGCCACGCACTTGTATAAATCCAAGAATGCACTGACTGGAGATTAGGCTAGATTACATTAGATTGCATTTTCAATTTGTTTCTCGTCAAACCCTACCGTATGCCTTCAGAGCACTTGGAATATGGAATGAGTTGCATGAGATAATTTAATGTATGTAAAAAGACAAAAAGTTAATTTATTAAATGGACAAGTAAGGTAGACTTATATGGCTTTAGAACAGCACCAGGTTGACTAATTACTGGTTGTGAAGGGATAAATAAACTATAAACTATGAGAGTGAGCGAGCAAAATAAGGGTTAGGTGTAAAAGAGCATATGGTTATTGTGTTTGGGCCCCATACCTGGAATTTGCTTAGGGCCCCCAAATCAACAAGTCCGCCCCTGTCGGAAAGACTTTTTAATTTTTTTATAAAAACTAAGTAAATATTCAAAAAGTGGACATAAAGTGTTTATCTGGTAGGGTTAGGGGTAGGTGTAGGGAGGGCTTACTTTGCCAATATAATGTGATTTACAATCAATATGTTATTACTGCATACGGTTTTATACTGTACTACAATACTGAGGTACAAATATCTGCCACTTTTTTAACTATTAACAGCATCTACTATTTACACTTACTGCTAAGAAAATGCTGCTATTTTTACACAGTGTAAATAGAATATATCGTAACTTGCACTTAGTGAAAATAGCGTATCGCTAAGAAATATGCTATTTTCACTTAGTGTAAATGGCATCTATATCTATTTGCACTTAGTGCAAATGGCCGCTGCATTTTTTTTAAGTGAACTTTATAAGAACCCATAAATATGAAGTCTTAGACATTGGTTTAAGTCAGAATTTGGTCAGATTGTTCTACTTCTATCTTATGCTAGTCATAGGTCTCAAATTCTAAACTAACTCTAAATTAACTACATTAATATCAGAACAAAGTATAGTATCATTTTTGATTGTTATGGGAACAAGAGCAAAGCTAAACTATTGTAACAACACTAAAAAAGCTGTATAATGTCTGCATACGCATGTTTCACATGAATGACAATCCTTCTTTAATAACAACACTATAGCTGCTCACAAAATTTCATAAAATGAAAGATTAAACTGATGCAATACTTCAAAACCACAGATTTACAGCTTCAAGTGGTAACAATAAAGTAACACGTATTAATTCACTCTTTACTAGCTGCTGACTTCAATGTACCCACGTTTTGTTTGTCCACATTTTGCTGAAAAATGTATCTGATGGAAATGACATTTATTATTTTGGGCAAGTTCCTGTTTTAAAGACAAAATGTAAAGAGAAACAGACGTTTCCAGCAGAGAGAGTCCTTGGTGAAATCACTTCACACTTTGAGAGAGGTGCTGACAGTAGGGATCAGGGCTGGGTAAGTTATTCCAGAGGTCTCAGCAGGATAGCAAATGATGTGACCTAAACAAGCAGCCGATAAGCCTGTGACATACAGGGAAACAATCCCTGCTCTACCTCCAGCAATATATTCTTCTGCACGAGCTGACTGCTTCACGGAAGGCCTCGGGGGCCAGCAGAGGGGGTAGTGTGCTTCCTGACACTCTTATTGGCAAGCCCACACGGAATCTGCAGACTTTTATCATATTTTCTTCATTGATTGTAATGGAAAATCTTTGGAATTCTGCAGATAGATAAATATGCAAATAGGACATCTGCATCCACAGATTGTGTGCGCCATAATACCATACAAAAAAAATTAACTTACAGTGGAAACAAATTCTAGCAAAAAAACAAGAAAAGACATGGACAAGAAACAGCAAGTAACACTGACTTAAGCATGAAGTAGAAAAACTTGTGAAACGTACTCTTTGTCTTTATTTACATCTTTGAATTTTTTTTGACAGTGTTAAGTTATTTTAGTATTATCTATTATTAGTAAATTTATCTTTACTATTATACATTTTATGAATATCATGAATTAGCTTTTATTTTTATATTTTTAGTTCTGTATTCATTATTGTTTTTGACTATTTTATTGTATTATTATTTTGTTTAGTTTGGTTTGTAATTGTGCTATGTGCTTTTGTCATTTAAAAAAAAATACTATGTAGGTTTAATTTATTTTGATTTTGATTTGTTTTAGTTTAGTTCCGGTTTTTATTTCTAATTAGTAATTTTAGTGCTTCTGATTTTAATTAGTTCCCAAGGAAATCTCATTTGTTTTATTAAATTAAATTCCATGACTATTTTTTAAATAAAATTTAATACAAATTAAAATTTCTGTAAATCCATTGTTTTTTTTTTTTTATATTATGTAGGTTTAATTTATTTACATTTTTAGTGTTAATTACATTAATTCTGATTAATTTCCAATCAGTAGTATAATTACTTCAGCTCTTTTCAGTTACTTGCCGAAGCAGCTTTTATTATTTTTGTTATTGCATTTTAATTTAATTTTATTGTATTTTTATCATTTTTAATACTATGTAGGTTTAATTGATTTTCATTTTGAGTTTTTATTTCCAAGTAGTAATTTTAAATTCTTCAACTTAATTCAATTATTTGCCAAGACAACATTTCAAAATGTGTGTTTAATCATTTTAGCTTTTGTCAGTGATAATTCTGCAATAACAAGTTCCATTAGAGTGACAACTAAACCAACTGAATCAAAACAATGTTCAGTTCACAAATAATCAATGTGGCAATTATTAAAGATAACCAAAGACGCATTTAAAGTGAAGCAAAGACACTCACCAAGAACTGTTGAAAATGTTGACCAATTTTTGACATGAAAAGAAGTGCACAGCAGGACTGCATGAGCGTATTGCTTTAAAAAAAAAAAAACATATGGCATAATAGTCATAAGATTGGAGGCTGGGGCCACTATATCCACATTGACTTTACACACCTATTTAAAAACAGCAGCCCTTCACACCAAGTTTAACAGGAAGAGGCTGTAAAATGAAATGGGTGAGACCTACAGTATTTCATAATTAATAGTTAGCGGCGAGGGAAAGAGGTCTGCAGTGACGTAAAAAGGTCAACAATAAAACGTTGAAAAAATAGTCATCAATCTCTCATTACATAATTCAAGATAATTACAACTGGATAAAATCAGTAGTGGCCAGAAGCGAGGCACGGTAGCCGTGATTGCTTTAACCGTAGACTTCTCCCACAAGTGTTGTACTATAGTGAATGGTTTGGTAAGTTCCTGCGGTGGTCTCCTGCTCGGTAGGAGGCCACACCTGCAAAGCGTACAGTAAATTACTCTGCAGGCCTACTTGCCCTTGTCTGCTACACTGTGCTAACTCTATTGTCAAAAGCTTAATCACCACCACAAGATTTATATCCTAGGGTTAACTCGTGGGAATGACTCAATAAAGCTGTGAGTTATTTGTTCTTTTTATAGTCAATTACTGCTGTACGTTTAGAAGGGGCGAACAACTTTCAGCGATACACCAACATCAGGTTACTGCGCTGCAAACTGCACTATATTTAATCTAATTCATTATTTACACTGAGATGTATCAAATAGAAATTAGACACTGGGGGAGTAAAACAACTTTGTGGCAAAATAGAGAGCAGAG
>CM050436.1:8686847-8900566 GCA_027564155.1 Gymnocypris eckloni scoliostomus | reverse complement strand
CACCCGGATGCTCAAAAACTTCTGTTTCAGTGAGAAAAAATTGCTAAATGCATGATAAAACAAAAACATGATAAATGTTTCTTTCTAATGAAATGAAATGTTTTTTGCAATGCAGAAGACAGATTTTCACTTGTTTAAGCTTTTTTGAAGAAAAAGTCATTTTAGAGCTTAATTGCACAAAATCACTTCTGTATAGCTTCTGAGAACACCAATTCTGTGTTTAGTGCAAATTATGAGATTGCAAGGCCATAGATGCTTAAAAACTTCTGTTTCAGTAAGAAAAAGTTGCTAAATGCAATTTTAAGAGCAAAGCTCAAAAACATGATAAATGTTTCTTTCTAATGAAATGAAATGTTTTTTGCAATGCAGAAGACAGATTTTCACTTGTTTAAGCTTTTTTGAAGAAAATGACATTTTAGAGCTTAATTGCACAAAATCACTTCTTTATAGCTTCTAAAAACACCAATTCTGTGTTTAGTGCAAATGATGAAATTGCGAGGCCACGGATGCTCAAAACGTCTGTTTCAGTGAGAAAAAGTTGCTAAATGCAATTTTAAGAGCAAAGCTCAAAAACATGAAAAATGTTTCTTTCTAATGAAATGAAATGTTTTTTGCAATGCAGAAGACAGATTTTCACTTGTTTAAGCTTTTTTGAAGAAAAGGTCATTTTAGAGCTTAATTGCACAAAATCACTTCTTTATAGCTTCTGAGAACACCAATTCTGTGTTTAGTGCAAATGATGAGATTGCGAGGCCACGGATGCTCAAAAACTTCTGTTTCAGTGAGAAAAAGTTGCTAAATGCAATTTTAAGAGCAAAGCTCAAGTACATGAAAAATGTTTCTTTCTAATGAAATGAAATGTTTTTTGCAATGCAGAAGACAGATTTTCACTTGTTTAAGCTTTTTTGCAGAAAAAGTCATTTTAGAGCTTAATTGCACAAAATCACTTCTGTATAGCTTCTGAGAACACCAATTCTGTGTTTAGTGCAAATGATGAGATTGCGAGGCCACGGATGCTCAAAAACTTCTGTTTCAGTGAGAAAAAGTTGCTAAATGCAATTTTAAGAGCAAAGCTCAAAAACATGATAAATGTTTCTTTCTAATGAAATGAAATGTTTTTTGCAATGCAGAAGACAGATTTTCACTTGTTTAAGCTTTTTTGAAGAAAATGTCATTTTAGGGCTTAATTGCACAAAATCACTTCTGTATAGCTTCGGAGAACACTAATTCTGTGTTTTGTGCAAATGATGAGATTGCGAGGCCACGGATGCTCAAAAACTTCTGTTTCAGTGAGAAAAAGTTGCTAAATGCAATTTTAAGAGCAAAGCTCAAAAACATGATAAATGTTTCTTTCTAATGAAATGAAATGTTTTTTGCAATGCAGAAGACAGATTTTCACTTGTTTAAGCTTTTTTGAAGAAAAGGTCATTTTAGAGCTTAATTGCACAAAATCACTTCTGTATAGCTTCTGAGAACACCAATTCTGTGTTTAGTGCAAATTATGAGATTGCAAGGCCATAGATGCTTAAAAACTTCTGTTTCAGTAAGAAAAAGTTGCTAAATGCAATTTTAAGAGCAAAGCTCAAAAACATGATAAATGTTTCTTTCTAATGAAATGAAATGTTTTTTGCAATGCAGAAGACAGATTTTCACTTGTTTAAGCTTTTTTGAAGAAAATGACATTTTAGAGCTTAATTGCACAAAATCACTTCTTTATAGCTTCTAAAAACACCAATTCTGTGTTTAGTGCAAATGATGAGATTGCGAGGCCACGGATGCTCAAAAACGTCTGTTTCAGTGAGAAAAAGTTGCTAAATGCAATTTTAAGAGCAAAGCTCAAGTACATGAAAAATGTTTCTTTCTAATGAAATGAAATGTTTTTTGCAATGCAGAAGACAGATTTTCACTTGTTTAAGCTTTTTTGCAGAAAAAGTCATTTTAGAGCTTAATTGCACAAAATCACTTCTGTATAGCTTCTGAGAACACCAATTCTGTGTTTAGTGCAAATGATGAGATTGCGAGGCCACGGATGCTCAAAAACTTCTGTTTCAGTGAGAAAAAGTTGCTAAATGCAATTTTAAGAGCAAAGCTCAAAAACATGATAAATGTTTCTTTCTAATGAAATGAAATGTTTTTTGCAATGCAGAAGACAGATTTTCACTTGTTTAAGCTTTTTTGAAGAAAAGGTCATTTTAGAGCTTAATTGCACAAAATCACTTCTGTATAGCTTCTGAGAACACCAATTCTGTGTTTAGTGCAAATTATGAGATTGCAAGGCCATAGATGCTTAAAAACTTCTGTTTCAGTAAGAAAAAGTTGCTAAATGCAATTTTAAGAGCTTAGCTCAAAAACATGAAAAATGTTTCTTTCTAATGAAATGAAATGTTTTTTGCAATGCAGAAGACAGATTTTCACTTGTTTAAGCTTTTTTGAAGAAAAAGTCATTTTAGAGCTTAATTGCACAAAATCACTTCTTTATAGCTTCTGAGAAAACCAATTCTGTGTTTAGTGCAAATGATGAGATTGCGAGGCCACGGATGCTCAAAAACTTCTGTTTCAGTGAGAAAAAGTTGCTAAATGCAATTTTAAGAGCAAAGCTCAAAAACATGATAAATGTTTCTTTCTAATGAAATGAAATGTTTTTTGCAATGCAGAAGACAGATTTTCACTTGTTTAAGCTTTTTTGCAGAAAAAGTCATTTTAGAGCTTAATTGCACAAAATCACTTCTGTATAGCTTCTGAGAACACCAATTCTGTGTTTAGTGCAAATGATGAGATTGCAAGGCCACGAATGCTCAAAAACTTGTTTCTCAGTGAGAAAAAGTTGCTAAATGCAATTTTAAGAGCAAAGCTCAAAAACATGATAAATGTTTCTTTCTAATGAAATGAAATGTTTTTTGCAATGCAGAAGACAGATTTTCACTTGTTTAAGCTTTTTTGAAGAAAAGGTCATTTTAGAGCTTAATTGCACAAAATCACTTCTTTATAGCTTCTGAGAACACCAATTCTGTGTTTAGTGCAAATGATGAGATTGCGAGGCCACGGATGCTCTAAAACTTCTGTTTCAGTGAGAAAAAGTTGCTAAATGCAATTTTAAGAGCAAAGCTCAAAAACATGAAAAATGTTTCTTTCTATTGAAATGAAATGTTTTTTGCAATGCAGAAGACAGATTTTCACTTGTTTAAGCTTTTTTGAAGAAAAGGTCATTTTAGAGCTTAATTGCACAAAATCACTTCTTTATAGCTTCTGAGAACACCAATTCTGTGTTTAGTGCAAATGATGAGATTGCGAGGCCACGGATGCTCAAAAACTTCTTTCTCAGTGAGAAAAAGTTGCCAGATGCAATTTTAAGAGTAAAGCTCAAAAACATGACAACATTTTCTTTCTAATGAAATGAAATGTTTTTTGCATTGCAGAAGACAGATTTTCACTTGTTTAAGCTTTTTTGCAGAAAAAGTCATTTTAGAGCTTAATTGCACAAAATCACTTCTGTATAGCTTCTGAGAACACCAATTCTGTGTTTAGTGCAAATGATGAGATTGCGAGGCCACGGATGCTCAAAAACTTCTGTTTCAGTGAGAAAAAGTTGCTAAATGCAATTTTAAGAGCAAAGCTCAAAAACATGAAAAATGTTTCTTTCTATTGAAATGAAATGTTTTTTGCAATGCAGAAGACAGATTTTCACTTGTTTAAGCTTTTTTGAAGAAAATGACATTTTAGATCTTAAATGCACAAAATCACTTCTTTAGAGCTTCTAAGAACACCAATTCTGTGTTTAGTGCAACTAAGCAAATGATGAGAATGCGAGGCCACAGATGCTCAAAAAGCTTCTTTCTCAGAGAGAAAAAGTTGCTAAATGCAATTTTAAGAGTAAAGCTCAACTACATGAAAAATGTTTCTTTCTCATGAATTGAAATGTTTTTTGCAATGCAGAAGACAGATTTTCATTAGTTTGAGCATTTTTGCAGAAAAAGTCATTTTAGAGCTTAAATGCACAAAATCACTTCTTTAAGAGCTTCTAAGAACACCAATTCTGTGTTTAGTGCAACTAAGCAAGTTATGAGAATGCCAGGCCACAGATGCTCAAAAGCTTCTTTCTCAGAGAGAAAAAGTTGCTAAATGCAATTTTAAGAGTAAAGCTCAACTACATGAAAAATGTTTCTTTCTCATGAAATGAAATGTTTTTTGCAATGCAGAAGGCAGATTTTCACGTGTTTGAGCTTTTTTGCTGAAAAGGTCATTTTAGAGCTTAATTGCACAAAATCACTTTTTTAAAGCTTCTGAGAACACCAATTCTGTGTTTAGTGCAACTAAGCAAATGATGAAAATGCGAGGACAGATGCACAAAAGCTTCTTTCTCAGAGAAAAAGTTGCTAAATGCTATTTTAAGAGTAAAGCTCAACTACATGAAAAATGGTTCTTTCTCATGAATTGAAATATTTTTTGCAATGCAGAAGACAGATTTTCATTAGTTTGAGCATTTTTGCAGAAAAAGTCATTTTAGATCTTAAATGCACAAAATCACTTCTTTAGAGCTTCTAAGAACACCAATTCTGTGTTTAGTGCAACTAAGCAAGTTATGAGAATGCCAGGCCACAGATGCTCAAAAGCTTCTTCTCAGTGACAAAAAGTTGCTAAATGCAATTTTAAGAGCAAAGCTCAACTACATGAAAAATGTTTCTTTCTCATGAAATGAAATGTTTTTTGCAATGCAGAAGGCAGATTTTCACGTGTTTGAGCTTTTTTGCAGAGAAAGTCATTTTAGAGCTTAATTGCACAAAATCACTTTTTTAAAGCTTCTGAGAACACCAATTCTGTGTTTAGTGCAATTAAGCAAATGATGAGAATGCGAGGCCACAGATGCTCAAAACCTTCTTTCTCAGAGAGAAAAAGTTGCTAAATGCAATTTTAAGAGTAAAGCTCAACTACATGAAAAATGTTTCTTTCTCATGAATTGAAATGTTTTTTGCAATGCAGAAGACAGATTTTCACGTGTTTGAGCTTTTTTGCAGAAAAAGTCATTTTAGATCTTAAATGCACAAAATCACTTCTTTAGAGCTTCTAAGAACACCAATTCTGTGTTTAGTGCAACTAAGCAAATGATGAGAATGCGAGGCCACAGATGCTCAAAAGCTTCTTTCTCAGAGAGAAAAAGTTGCTAAATGCTATTTTAAGAGCAAAGCTCAACTACATGAAAAATGTTTCTTTCTCATGAAATGAAATGTTTTTTGCAATGCAGAAGGCAGATTTTCACGTGTTTGAGCTTTTTTGCTGAAAAGGTCATTTTAGAGCTTAATTGCACAAAATCACTTTTTTAAAGCTTCTGAGAACACCAATTCTGTGTTTAGTGCAACTAAGCAAATGATGAAAATGCGAGGCCACAGATGCACAAAAGCTTCTTTCTCAGAGAGAAAAAGTTGCTAAATGCTATTTTAAGAGTAAAGCTCAACTACATGAAAAATGTTTCTTTCTCATGAATTGAAATGTTTTTTGCAATGCAGAAGACAGATTTTCATTAGTTTGAGCTTTTTTGCTGAAAAGGTCATTTTAGAGCTTAATTGCACAAAATCACTTTTTTAAAGCTTCTGAGAACACCAATTCTGTGTTTAGTGCAACTAAGCAAATGATGAAAATGCGAGGCCACAGATGCACAAAAGCTTCTTTCTCAGAGAGAAAAAGTTGCTAAATGCTATTTTAAGAGTAAAGCTCAACTACATGAAAAATGGTTCTTTCTCATGAATTGAAATAATATTTGCAATGCAGAAGACAGATTTTCATTAGTTTGAGCATTTTTGCAGAAAAAGTCATTTTAGATCTTAAATGCACAAAATCACTTCTTTAGAGCTTCTAAGAACACCAATTCTGTGTTTAGTGCAACTAAGCAAGTTATGAGAATGCCAGGCCACAGATGCTCAAAAGCTTCTTCTCAGTGACAAAAAGTTGCTAAATGCAATTTTAAGAGCAAAGCTCAACTACATGAAAAATGTTTCTTTCTCATGAAATGAAATGTTTTTTGCAATGCAGAAGGCAGATTTTTACGTGTTTGAGCTTTTTTGCAGAAAAAGTCATTTTAGAGCTTAATTGCACAAAATCACTTTTTTAAAGCTTCTGAGAACACCAATTCTGTGTTTAGTGCAATTAAGCAAATGATGAGAATGCGAGGCCACAGATGCTCAAAACCTTCTTTCTCAGAGAAAAAGTTGCTAAATGCAATTTTAAGAGTAAAGCTCAACTACATGAAAAATGTTTCTTTCTCATGAATTGAAATGTTTTTTGCAATGCAGAAGACAGATTTTCACGTGTTTGAGCTTTTTTGCAGAAAAAGTCATTTTAGATCTTAAATGCACAAAATCACTTCTTTAGAGCTTCTAAGAACACCAATTCTGTGTTTAGTGCAACTAAGCAAATGATGAGAATGCGAGGCCACAGATGCTCAAAAGCTTCTTTCTCAGAGAGAAAAAGTTGCTAAATGCTATTTTAAGAGCAAAGCTCAACTACATGAAAAATGTTTCTTTCTCATGAAATGAAATGTTTTTTGCAATGCAGAAGGCAGATTTTCACGTGTATGAGCTTTTTTGCAGAAAAAGTCATTTTAGAGCTTAAATGCACAGAATCACTTCTTTAGAGCTTCTAAGAACACCAATTCTGTGTTTAGTGCAACTAAGCAAATTATGAGAATGACAGGCCACAGATGCTCAAAAGCTTCTTTCTCAGTGACAAAAAGTTGCTGAATGCAATTTTAAGAACAAAGCTCAACTATATGAAAAATGTTTCTTTCTAATGAAATGAAATGTTTTTTGCAATGCAGAAGACAGATTTTCACGTGTTTGAGCTTTTTTGCTGAAAAGGTCATTTTAGAGCTTAATTGCACAAAATCACTTCTTTAGAGCTTCTGAGAACACCAATTCTGTGTTTAGTGCAACTAAGCAAATGATGAGAATGCGAGGCCACAGATGCTCAAAAGCTTCTTTCTCAGTGACAAAAAGTTGCTGAATGCAATTTTAAGAACAAAGCTCAACTATATGAAAAATGTTTCTTTCTAATGAAATGAAATGTTTTTTGCAATGCAGAAGACAGATTTTCACGTGTTTGAGCTTTTTTGCTGAAAAGGTCATTTTAGAGCTTAATTGCACAAAATCACTTCTTTAGAGCTTCTGAGAACACCAATTCTGTGTTTAGTGCAACTAAGCAAATGATGAGAATGCGAGGCCACAGATGCTCAAAACCTTCTTTCTCAGAGAGAAAAAGTTGCTAAATGCAATTTTAAGAGTAAAGCTCAACTACATGAAAAATGTTTCTTTCTCATGAATTGAAATGTTTTTTGCAATGCAGAAGACAGATTTTCACGTGTTTGAGCTTTTTTGCAGAAAAAGTCATTTTAGATCTTAAATGCACAAAATCACTTCTTTAGAGCTTCTAAGAACACCAATTCTGTGTTTAGTGCAACTAAGCAAATGATGAGAATGCGAGGCCACAGATGCTCAAAAGCTTCTTTCTCAGAGAGAAAAAGTTGCTAAATGCTATTTTAAGAGCAAAGCTCAACTACATGAAAAATGTTTCTTTCTAATGAAATGAAATGTTTTTTGCAATGCAGAAGACAGATTTTCATTAGTTTGAGCATTTTTGCAGAGAATGTCATTTTAGAGCTTAAATGCACAAAATCACTTCTTTAGAGCTTCTAAGAACACCAATTCTGTGTTTAGTGCAACTAAGCAAGTTATGAGAATGCCAGGCCACAGATGCTCAAAAGCTTCTTCTCAGTGACAAAAAGTTGCTAAATGCAATTTTAAGAGTAAAGCTCAACTACATGAAAAATGTTTCTTTCTCATGAAATGAAATGTTTTTTGCAATGCAGAAGGCAGATTTTCACGTGTTTGAGCTTTTTTGCTGAAAAGGTCATTTTAGAGCTTAATTGCACAAAATCACTTTTTTAAAGCTTCTGAGAACACCAATTCTGTGTTTAGTGCAACTAAGCAAATGATGAAAATGCGAGGCCACAGATGCACAAAAGCTTCTTTCTCAGAGAGAAAAAGTTGCTAAATGCTATTTTAAGAGTAAAGCTCAACTACATGAAAAATGTTTCTTTCTCATGAACTGAAATGTTTTTTGCAATGCAGAAGACAGATTTTCATTAGTTTGAGCATTTTTGCAGAAAAAGTTATTTTAGAGCTTAAATGCACAAAATCACTTCTTTAAGAGCTTCTAAGAACAACAATTCTGTGTTTAGTGCAACTAAGCAAGTTATGAGAATGCCAGGCCACAGATGCTCAAAAGCTTCTTTCTCAGAGAGAAAAAGTTGCTAAATGCAATTTTAAGAGTAAAGCTCAACTACATGAAAAATGTTTCTTTCTCATGAAATGAAATGTTTTTTGCAATGCAGAAGGCAGATTTTCACGTGTTTGAGCTTTTTTGCTGAAAAGGTCATTTTAGAGCTTAATTGCACAAAATCACTTTTTTAAAGCTTCTGAGAACACCAATTCTGTGTTTAGTGCAACTAAGCAAATGATGAAAATGCGAGGCCACAGATGCACAAAAGCTTCTTTATCAGAGAGAAAAAGTTGCTAAATGCTATTTTAAGAGTAAAGCTCAACTACATGAAAAATGGTTCTTTCTCATGAATTGAAATATTTTTGCAATGCAGAAGACAGATTTTCATTAGTTTGAGCATTTTGCAGAAAAGTCATTTTAGATCTTAAATGCACAAAATCACTTCTTTAGAGCTTCTAAGAACACCAATTCTGTGTTTAGTGCAACTAAGCAAGTTATGAGAATGCCAGGCCACAGATGCTCAAAAGCTTCTTCTCAGTGACAAAAAGTTGCTAAATGCAATTTTAAGAGCAAAGCTCAACTACATGAAAAATGTTTCTTTCTCATGAAATGAAATGTTTTTTGCAATGCAGAAGGCAGATTTTCACGTGTTTGAGCTTTTTTGCAGAAAAAGTCATTTTAGAGCTTAATTGCACAAAATCACTTTTTTAAAGCTTCTGAGAACACCAATTCTGTGTTTAGTGCAATTAAGCAAATGATGAGAATGCGAGGCCACAGATGCTCAAAACCTTCTTTCTCAGAGAGAAAAAGTTGCTAAATGCAATTTTAAGAGTAAAGCTCAACTACATGAAAAATGTTTCTTTCTCATGAATTGAAATGTTTTTTTGCAAGAAGACAGATTTTCACGTGTTTGAGCTTTTTGCAGAAAAAGTCATTTTAGATCTTAAATGCACAAAATCACTTCTTTAGAGCTTCTAAGAACACCAATTCTGTGTTTAGTGCAACTAAGCAAATGATGAGAATGCGAGGCCACAGATGCTCAAAAGCTTCTTTCTCAGAGAGAAAAGTTGCTAAATGCTATTTTAAGAGCAAAGCTCAACTACATGAAAAATGTTTCTTTCTAATGAAATGAAATGTTTTTTGCAATGCAGAAGACAGATTTTCATTAGTTTGAGCATTTTTGCAGAGAATGTCATTTTAGAGCTTAAATGCACAAAATCACTTCTTTAGAGCTTCTGAGAACATCAATTCTGTGTTTAGTGCAACTAAGCAAATGATGAGAATGCGAGGCCACAGATGCTCAAAAGCTTCTTTCTCAGAGAAAAAGTTGCTAAATGCAATTTTAAGAGTAAAGCTCAACTACATGAAAAATGTTTCTTTCTCATGAAATGAAATGTTTTTTGCAATGCAGAAGGCAGATTTTCACGTGTTTGAGCTTTTTTGCTGAAAAGGTCATTTTAGATCTTAAATGCACAAAATCACTTCTTTAGAGCTTCTAAGAACACCAATTCTGTGTTTAGTGCAACTAAGCAAATGATGAGAATGCGAGGCCACAGATGCTCAAAACCTTCTTTCTGAGAGAGAAAAAGTTGCTAAATGCTATTTTAAGAGCAAAGCTCAACTACATGAAAAATGTTTCTTTCTCATGAAATGAAATGTTTTTTGCAATGCAGAAGGCAGATTTTCACGTGTTTGAGCTTTTTTGCAGAAAAAGTCATTTTAGATCTTAAATGCACAAAATCACTTCTTTAGAGCTTCTAAGAACACCAATTCTGTGTTTAGTGCAACTAAGCAAATGATGAGAATGCGAGGCCACAGATGCTCCAAAGCTTCTTTCTCAGAGAGAAAAAGTTGCTAAATGCTATTTTAAGAGCAAAGCTCAACTACATGAAAAATGTTTCTTTCTAATGAAATGAAATGTTTTTTGCAATGCAGAAGACAGATTTTCATTAGTTTGAGCATTTTTGCAGAGAATGTCATTTTAGAGCTTAAATGCACAAAATCACTTCTTTAGAGCTTCTGAGAACATCAATTCTGTGTTTAGTGCAACTAAGCAAATGATGAGAATGCGAGGCCACAGATGCTCAAAAAGCTTCTTTCTCAGAGAGAAAAAGTTGCTGAATGCAATTTTAAGAACAAAGCTCAACTATATGAAAAATGTTTCTTTCTAATGAAATGAAATGTTTTTTGCAATGCAGAAGACAGATTTTCACGTGTTTGAGCTTTTTTGCTGAAAAGGTCATTTTAGAGCTTAATTGCACAAAATCACTTCTTTAGAGCTTCTGAGAACACCAATTCTGTGTTTAGTGCAACTAAGCAAATGATGAGAATGCGAGGTCACAGATGCTCAAAAGCTTCTTTCTCAGAGAGAAAAAGTTGCTAAATGCAATTTTAAGAGTAAAGCTCAACTACATGAAAAATGTTTCTTTCTCATGAATTGAAATGTTTTTTGCAATGCAGAAGACAGATTTTCATTAGTTTGAGCATTTTTGCAGAAAAAGTCATTTTAGATCTTAAATGCACTAAATCACTTCTTTAGAGCTTCTAAGACCACCAATTCTGTGTTTAGTGCAACTAAGCAAGTTATGAGAATGCCAGGCCACAGATGCTCAAAAGCTTCTTTCTCAGTGACAAAAAGTTGCTAAATGCAATTTTAAGAGCAAAGCTCAACTACATGAAAAATGTTTCTTTCTCATGAATTGAAATGTTTTTTGCAATGCAGAAGACAGATTTTCATTAGTTTGAGCTTTTTTGCAATGCAGAAGGCAGATTTTCACGTGTATGAGCTTTTTTGCAGAAAAAGTCATTTTAGAGCTTAAATGCACAAAATCACTTCTTTAGAGCTTCTAAGAACACCAATTCTGTGTTTAGTGCAACTAAGCAAATTATGAGAATGCCAGGCCACAGATGCTCAAAAGCTTCTTTCTCAGTGACAAAAAGTTGCTGAATGCAATTTTAAGAACAAAGCTCAACTATATGAAAAATGTTTCTTTCTAATGAAATGAAATGTTTTTTGCAATGCAGAAGACAGATTTTCACGTGTTTGAGCTTTTTTGCTGAAAAGGTCATTTTAGAGCTTAATTGCACTAAATCACTTCTTTAGAGCTTCTAAGAACACCAATTCTGTGTTTAGTGCAACTAAGCAAATTATGAGAATGTGAGGCCACAGATGCTCAAAAGCTTCTTTCTCAGAGAGAAAAAGTTGCTAAATGCAATTTTAAGAGTAAAGCTCAACTACATGAAAATGTTTCTTTCTCATGAATTGAAATGCAGAAGACAGATTTTCATTAGTTTGAGCATTTTTGCTGAAAAAGTCATTTTAGATCTTAAATGCACTAAATCACTTCTTTAGAGCTTCTAAGAACACCAATTCTGTGTTTAGTGCAACTAAGCAAGTTATGAGAATGCCAGGCCACAGATGCTCAAAAGCTTCTTTCTCAGTGACAAAAAGTTGCTAAATGCAATTTTAAGAGCAAAGCTCAACTACATGAAAAATGTTTCTTTCTCATGAATTGAAATGTTTTTTGCAATGCAGAAGACAGATTTTCATTAGTTTGAGCATTTTTGCAGAGAATGTCATTTTAGAGCTTAAATGCACAAAATCACTTCTTTAGAGCTTCTGAGAACATCAATTCTGTGTTTAGTGCAACTAAGCAAATGATGAGAATGCGAGGCCACAGATGCTCAAAAGCTTCTTTCTCAGAGAGAAAAAGTTGCTAAATGCAATTTTAAGAGTAAAGCTCAACTACATGAAAAATGTTTCTTTCTCATGAAATGAAATGTTTTTTTGCAATGCAGAAGGCAGATTTTCACGTGTTTGAGCTTTTTTGCTGAAAAGGTCATTTTAGAGCTTAAATGCACTAAATCACTTCTTTAGAGCTTCTAAAAACACCAATTCTGTGTTTAGTGCAACTAAGCAAATTATGAGAATGCCAGGCCACAGATGCTCAAAAGCTTCTTTCTCAGTGACAAAAAGTTGCTGAATGCAATTTTAAGAGCAAAGCTCAACTATATGAAAAATGTTTCTTTCTAATGAAATGAAATGTTTTTTTGCAATGCAGAAGACAGATTTTCACGTGTTTGAGCTTTTTTGCTGAAAAGGTCATTTTAGAGCTTAATTGCACAAAATCACTTCTTTAGAGCTTCTGAGAACACCAATTCTGTGTTTAGTGCAACTAAGCAAATGATGAGAATGCGAGGCCACAGATGCTCAAAAAGCTTCTTTCTCAAAGAGAAAAAGTTGCTAAATGCAATTTTAAGAGTAAAGCTCAACTACATGAAAAATGTTTCTTTCTCATGAAATGAAATGTTTTTTGCAATGCAGAAGGCAGATTTTCACGTGTATGAGCTTTTTGCAGAAAAGTCATTTTAGAGCTTAAATGCACAAAATCACTTCTTTAGAGCTTCTAAGAACACCAATTCTGTGTTTAGTGCAACTAAGCAAATTATGAGAATGCCAGGCCACAGATGCTCAAAAGCTTCTTTCTCAGTGACAAAAAGTTGCTGAATGCAATTTTAAGAACAAAGCTCAACTATATGAAAAATGTTTCTTTCTAATGAAATGAAATGTTTTTTGCAATGCAGAAGACAGATTTTCACGTGTTTGAGCTTTTTTGCTGAAAAGGTCATTTTAGAGCTTAATTGCACAAAATCACTTATTTAGAGCTTCTGAGAACACCAATTCTGTGTTTAGTGCAACTAAGCAAATGATGAGAATGCGAGGCCACAGATGCTCAAAAGCTTCTTTCTCAGAGAGAAAAAGTTGCTAAATGCAATTTTAAGAGTAAAGCTCAACTACATGAAAAATGTTTCTTTCTCATGAAATGAAATGTTTTTTGCAATGCAGAAGGCAGATTTTTACGTGTTTGAGCTTTTTTGCTGAAAAGGTCATTTTAGAGCTTAATTGCACAAAATAACTTTTTTAAAGCTTCTGAGAACACCAATTCTGTGTTTAGTGCAACTAAGCAAATTATGAGAATGCGAGGCCACAGATGCTCAAAAGCTTCTTTCTCAGAGAAAAAGTTGCTAAATGCAATTTTAAGAGTAAAGCTCAACTACATGAAAAATGTTTCTTTCTCATGAATTGAAATGTTTTTTGCAATGCAGAAGACAGATTTTCATTAGTTTGAGCATTTTTGCTGAAAAAGTCATTTTAGATCTTAAATGCACTAAATCACTTCTTTAGAGCTTCTAAGAACACCAATTCTGTGTTTAGTGCAACTAAGCAAGTTATGAGAATGCCAGGCCACAGATGCTCAAAAGCTTCTTTCTCAGTGACAAAAAGTTGCTAAATGCAATTTTAAGAGCAAAGCTCAACTACATGAAAAATGTTTCTTTCTCATGAATTGAAATGTTTTTTGCAATGCAGAAGACAGATCTTCATTAGTTTGAGCATTTTTGCAGAAAAAGTCATTTTAGATCTTAAATGCACTAAATCACTTCTTTAGAGCTTCTAAAAACACCAATTCTGTGTTTAGTGCAACTAAGCAAATTATGAGAATGCCAGGCCACAGATGCTCAAAAGCTTCTTTCTCAGTGACAAAAAGTTGCTGAATGCAATTTTAAGAGCAAAGCTCAACTATATGAAAATTTTTTCTTTCTAATGAAATGAAATGTTTTTTGCAATGCAGAAGACAGATTTTCACGTGTTTGAGCTTTTTTGCTGAAAAGGTCATTTTAGAGCTTAAATGCACTAAATCACTTCTTTAGAGCTTCTAAAAACACCAATTCTGTGTTTAGTGCAACTAAGCAAATTATGAGAATGCCAGGCCACAGATGCTCAAAAGCTTCTTTCTCAGTGACAAAAAGTTGCTGAATGCAATTTTAAGAGCAAAGCTCAACTATATGAAAAATGTTTCTTTCTAATGAAATGTTTTTGCAATGCAGAAGACAGATTTTCACGTGTTTGAGCTTTTTTGCTGAAAAGGTCATTTTAGAGCTTAATTGCACAAAATCACTTCTTTAGAGCTTCTGAGAACACCAATTCTGTGTTTAGTGCAACTAAGCAAATGATGAGAATGCGAGGCCACAGATGCTCAAAAAGCTTCTTTCTCAAAGAGAAAAAGTTGCTAAATGCAATTTTAAGAGTAAAGCTCAACTACATGAAAAATGTTTCTTTCTCATGAAATGAAATGTTTTTTGCAATGCAGAAGGCAGATTTTCACGTGTATGAGCTTTTTTGCAGAAAAAGTCATTTTAGAGCTTAAATGCACAAAATCACTTCTTTAGAGCTTCTAAGAACACCAATTCTGTGTTTAGTGCAACTAAGCAAATTATGAGAATGCCAGGCCACAGATGCTCAAAAGCTTCTTTCTCAGTGACAAAAAGTTGCTGAATGCAATTTTAAGAACAAAGCTCAACTATATGAAAAATGTTTCTTTCTAATGAAATGAAATGTTTTTTGCAATGCAGAAGACAGATTTTCACGTGTTTGAGCTTTTTGCTGAAAAGGTCATTTTAGAGCTTAATTGCAAAATCACTTCTTTAGAGCTTCTGAGAACACCAATTCTGTGTTTAGTGCAACTAAGCAAATGATGAGAATCTTGAGGCCACAGATGCTCAAAAGCTTCTTTCTCAGAGAGAAAAAGTTGCTAAATGCAATTTTAAGAGTAAAGCTCAACTACATGAAAAATGTTTCTTTCTCATGAATTGAAATATTTTTTGCAATGCAGAAGACAGATTTTCATTAGTTTGAGCATTTTTGCAGAAAAAGTCATTTTAGATCTTAAATGCACTAAATCACTTCTTTAGAGCTTCTAAGAACACCAATTCTGTGTTTAGTGCAACTAAGCAAGTTATGAGAATGCCAGGCCACAGATGCTCAAAAGCTTCTTTCTCAGTGACAAAAAGTTGCGATTCTCAGGAGGGTCTTTTGTCCTCTCGAGGGGGGGCCCAGACATACTGGCACCAGGCTTACAGTTGTAATTTTAAAAGCAAATTCTATGATGCATTTTCTGTTAATATATTGTTTTCCTTTGTTAACAGAGCAACAAGGTTGGTGGTAGCTGCCACATGGAAAAAGAGGGCCTGGCAAGGAGTCTAGCATTACTGGAGTTGCGTGGCATCAACCTTGATTGTATTGTCACTGATCGTCATCCACAAGTCATCCACAAGTTCCTCAGGGAGAGAAACATAACCCATTACTACGATGTCTGGCACATGGCAAAAGGTGTATATAGTCCGTGCCAATATGGAGCTGATTGACGTCCATGGTCCATTATACCATACAAAATCTATCTGTTTTGCTCAAGCCTTTTCCTTTCTTTGAGTTGTTAGTGATATCCTTTTGTTGAGAAGGACCTGATGTTCCATTTTTCTGAAGCTTGCGTAAATCTCCCATTTGGTGAAACGACTTGTCCTTACTTTGAAATTGTGACACTGAGTAAATGGTAACAAATACTTTGAAATTGATTATGAAATGCTACTCATAAACTGAGTAATCACTCAGTTTATGAGTATCTTAAATAAGTGGAATGTATTTTGCTTTCATTGTAAGGAATTTCAAAGAATCTGGAAGCAATCAGTAAGCAGAAAGACTGTGAGAAACTCAAGAAGTGGATGAAAAGCATCAACAACCGCATATATTGAACTGCAGCTGGCTCAACTTCCAAGCCAGAGAGAATTGCAAAGTGGACCGCAATCCTGAACCATGTTCGAGATGTCCGTACACATGAGGATCCTCTTTACTCCAAGTGCGAGCATGCGATCCGCAAGACAACTGACAAGAGTAAATGGTTCCTAGCAGTTATTTCATCAATATACAGGCTAAATGTCAAAACAGTAAACCGACAACTACACATAGTTATTTAGTCACTGTGGCGTTGGGGGTTGGTTCAGCGGGATCTGCAGCGGGAGAGAGGCTTGGGAGACGAGACGAGACGTAAGTGGGTCAAGTGAAAAGTGATAACACCTGTGTCTTATTGCAGTGATGAGCGTTGAGAGACCGGACAAAAGAGAGCATCTAGAGAACATGCGGGAGAGAGAAACGGGAAGGAGAACTCGTACATGCACATGGGCTGAAACGCCTAAGAGAGAGATCAACGGGAAAGTGATTGGGAGAGTGAAAATTGTTTAAAGTTCCAGAGTGCGACATTGAGTTTTATGTTTATTGTTTTTTCGTTTGAAAGAAAAGCACGAGTTGCCATAAGCCGACCCTATCCTCTTCCTTCCTTCACACAAACATTGTTACATTGTATCACCGCCTGGTTTGGAAACAGCACCGCTGGCAACCGCAGGGCTTTGCAAAGGGTCGTGCGAACTGCCGCCACATTGTTGGAGGTGAGCTTCCCTCCCTCCAGGATATCTACACCAGGCGGTGTACAAGGAAAGCCCGGAGGATTATCAAAGACTCCAGCCACCCGTCCCACAGACTGCTCTCTCTGCTGCCCTCAGGGCGACGTTTCCGCAGCATCCGATCCCGCACTAGCCGACTGAGGGACAGCTTTTTCCCTCAGGCTATCAGGCTAATGAACAGTCACAAATAACTCACCTACATCACACTTCCACTCACACAACATGCCATGCACTGCACTTTAACACAGTTCAACTGGACTACACGCACACACTGCACTAACACAACCTATCTGCTATCACTGGACACCATACAATGCACATCCACGACACTGCATATGAATAATCTGTTGCACCTTTGCACATCTATCTGCTGCTCAACCGATCTGCAGTTAATTTATAATCTGTTGCACCTCACATTATTACTATGTATAGACTACATTATGTATAGATACTGTACATAATGTAGATGTGCCCATACGGTGTATAATGTGTCGTTGATAATTGAGTATGTCTTTATAGTACACTAAGTGTACTGAGTATATGTATGTGTATTTTGCACATTGTCTTCTGTACAGTCTGTAAATATGTACTGTCCATATGTAAATTGCTGTTGCTTTTTTGCACTGTCTGTCCATATGTAAATTGTTTGTTGTTTTTTTGCACTGTCTGGAGCACTGTAAATGCTCCAGTGCAGTTTTTTTTGCACTGTCTGTCCATATGTAAATTGTTTGTTGTTTTTTTGCACTGTCTGTCCATATGTAAATTGTTTGATGGTTTTTTTGCACTGTGGAGCACGCTCATAAGAATTTCACTCACCAAGGCACTTGTGCTGTGGCAATAAAAGTGATTTGATTTGACATTGGTACTGAAACCCGTGAAGGAAGTAGGAATGCCATCGCCAGCATGTCATCTCCGTCAAGTTCGCCGTTTGCGTTGGTCATCCACGCGTTTGCGGGACTCCACCAGGAGCATAATTAGGCGTTACTGGACATGAGGGAGGACCAGGAACGTCGGTTCCAGACCCTCGTCCAGACTCAGTAGGAGGACCAAAGAGCTGTTCCGGAGCTGGATGGACTGGGAGATTCGGGCTGGGGGAACTTCCTCTGTCCCGGCCCTGCCAGCCCACGTGCCTTTAACCAAAATGGGTCCACAGGATGATCCGGAGGCCTTCGTCGACCTCTTTGAGAGGACCGCAGAGGCATGTGGGTGGCCCCAGGTGAACTGGCCAGTGAGTCTCATCCCGCTGCTTTCGGGGGAAGCACAGATGGCCATCCTCCAGCGGGTCGGCCTAAACCCCGAGCAGCACTGTCAGCGGTTCAGAAAAAAAAACCCGTCCGGCCCTTCGTGATGGCTCAACAGCTCCGGGACTCATGCCGCAGATGGCTGTTGGCCGGGGAAAACAACGTCGACCATATCATCGATCGCCTTGTGCTGGAGCAATTCATTGTGAGGCTCCCAAAGAAGACCGCGCAGTGGGTCCAGCGCCATCACCCGGCGTCGCTGGACCTGGCTATTTAACTGGCTGCGGACCAGATGGTGGCGTGCCAGGGGGTCGGCGAAATGCGGCCTTCTATCTCTCTCTCCCTCTCTCTCTCTCTCCTCATTCTACCTCCAAACCTGTCCCTCTCTCTAGGTCTTGGGTGAATCTCCTTCCTCGAGCCCAACCCCAGGTTCAGGTGCAGTGTGTGCACGGGGATGTGGTCGAGTATCCGCTAATGATCTTAGCTATCCAATTTTGGGGACAGAAGCATAATGTAGAGGTTGCAGTTAACTCGCACCTCAGTCATCCACTGATTTTGTGTATCAATTGGCCCCCTTTTAGTCATTTATTGGGGTATTTGTGTGTCGATGCCTCTTGGGAAAAGGGAAAGCTGGGAGGGGAGGTGGCCGTGCGGACGGGGAGGCTGATTGATCCGAGACCGATCGGATCTGAGCCAGGGGAACCGAGCGTTGCCGAGAGGTAATCCTCTCGGAGCGTGATGATTTTACCCTAGAGCAGTCTTGGGACGAAACGTAAAAAAATGCGTTTGAACAGGTCTGTTCCATCGACGTCTCTCTCGCCGGCGTTGACCACTTCTTATTCTTTAAAATAGCAAAGTAGGGATAGGTTGTATCGAGTGATCCGAGACACTCGGACAAAATAAGATACAACTCAATTGTTAATACATAAAAGCCGTCGGGAAATGCTTTTCCAGGTGGCTCATTGTAATCCCATGGCAGGACATTTGGGAATGGCAGCAACATTAACCTGCCTAATGACCCGATTCTTTTGGCCGGGCATTCACAAGAATGTGCGCCGGTGGTGCACGTGTCATGAATGTCAGTTAGTGAATCCCCCAGCCTCCCCAAAAGCGCTGTTGCGCCCTCTTCCTCTCATGCAAGTCCCCTTCGAGAGAATTGGTATGGACCTCATTGGGCCATTGGAACGGTCAACACAAGGGTATTGCTTTGCATTAGTCCTAGTGGATTATGTAACACGATACCCGGAGGCAATGGCACTCCGCAACATTTCCGTGTGGTGGATGCCCTGTTTCGCATAATCTCCCTAATCCGGAAAGAGATTCTCACTGATCAAGGCACGGCATTTATGTCACGTACGTTACGCGAGCTTTAAGAATTACTGGGCATTAAATTGGTTCGCACTAGTGTCTATCATCCCCAACCGGACGGCCTGGTGGAGCTATTTAATTGCACTTTGAAAACCATGATTCGAAAGTTTGTTCACGAAGATGCCAAAAATTGGGATAAATGGCTGGAACCCCTTTTGTTCACTGTGCGTGAGGTCCCGCAAGCCTCCACAGTGTTTTCCCCCTTTGAGCTTCTTTAAGGACGCCAACCCTGGGTTTTTTTTTATGTCCCGAGGGAGGCTTGGGAGGAGGGACCTACGGATAGCAAAAATTTAATTCAGTATGTGCTGGACCTAAGAACAAAACTCCACAATTTGGGGCGGCTCTCTATGGAGAATTTGTTACAGGCCCAGGACAAACAGAGCCGGCTGTACAATCGGGGAACCAGATTACGTGATTTTGCACCAGGAGATAAAGTGCTTGTATTGCTCCCAACTTCTAGCTCTAAATTACTCTCTAAGTGGCAAGGGCCCTTTGAGGTCACACAGCGAGTGGGGGATCTCAATTAGGAGGTTATTTGAACAGACCGGAGCAGGGCACGTCAAATATACCATCTCAACCTCCTTAAAAAATGGAACGAGTGGAACCAGTGATGCTGGCCATGGCAGTGAGTGGAGAGGAAGATCTCGGGCCAGAAGTGAACCATAAAGTCCAATCACTCGCTCTGGCCCTAGGAGGAGATCACCTCTCGCCCTCCCAGATCATTAATGTAGCAAAAGTGCAAGCTGAGTTTGCACACGTGTTCTCACCCCTGAACACAAAAAGAAAGTGGTTCAGTCAGAATTAGAAGCGATGTTGGAAATGGGAGTAATAGAAGAATCCCACAGTGGTTGGGCGAGCCCGATAGTTTTAATACCTAAAACGGACGTCTCTGTTCGTTTCTGTGTGGATTATCGCAAGGTGAATGCGGTGTCCGGAGGGGTCCCCAGCCTGAGTCGGGCAGTGGGGCTATGTGGCGTGGGGGGTGTGGTTCAGCGGGATCTGCAGTGGGAGAGAGGCTTGGGAGACGAGTGGTGAGTAAGTGGGTTAAGTGCAAAGTGATAACACCTGTGTCTGATTGCAGTGATGAGCGTGGAGAGACTGGATAAAATTAAGCTCAGATTAGATTTATTTGTCACATACACTATTATACAGAGTATAACCAGCAGTGAAATGTGTTCTCTGCATTTAACCCATCCAAGTGCACACACACTTGGAGCAGTGGGCAGCTGACACTGCGGCACCCGGGGAGCAGTTGGGGGTTCGGTGCCTTGCTCAAGGGTCTCACCTCAGTCGTGGACAACTCCTGCCGAGATTCGAACCCACAACCTCGGTTACAAGTCCGATGCTCTATACATTAGAGCCTTGACTGCCCCACAAAAGAGAGCATCTGGACAATGTGCGGGAGAGAGAAACGGGATGGAGAACTCGTGCATACAGATCAGCTGAAATGCCTAAGAGAGAGATCTATTCCTCAAAAGGGATACCGATTATAGGTAAAGGCTGTAGATTACTTTTGTCTGCTTTGCGAACAGGAGCCACCATCTGGCATTCAGAACAGGTCCTACAATACTCTTGTACATCCTGATACAATGTAGGCCAATAGAATCGTTGGCTAATTTGGTCATAGGTTTTCTGCTGACCTAAGTGCCCTGACCAAGGTGTACAGTATGACCCAAATGTAAGATCATCTCATGAAGTTTACTGGGAACAACCAATCTGGAATTTTCTGTGTCTGCCAGATACAAAAGATTATCTTCTAGAATGTATCGATTGCCACCTAATCTTGGCACTCCCACAGCTTTACCATCAGCCTCACAATTATTTTTAAACAGAGTTTGTAAGGTGACATCTGAACTTTGCAATTCCCTAAAATTGTCAGGAACCCGCCTAGAGATTAAATTTAATCGGGACCCCACACTAACAAACATCAGTCACATTGGATTGTGCACCTTCCATGTGACTGAAAAAGGTTACAAGAAACAAATAAAGTTATCTTGAACAAGACATTGTGGTATGGTTCTTAAACTTACATGTTATATACACTCACTATGTTACACTTTCCCTTTATTGGAATACTGTGCAGGTAAAATAAAGTTTGGTTACTGAATACTTTTGGGAATTGTAGCCTAAAATATCTGTCAATATTAACACGATTTGTCTTGTACTTGCAGACTCTACCTGGCTGCTATGCATTATAATGAAAATGCGGACGGACCACAGGCCGAAACGTAGGCACCCCTGTATATATGTACATAACATATCTCTGACATGGACAAGAGTAAAAATTCCTCACATGACCGCTACAGAACATCTGAACATAACGAAAAAAGTGAACATTGACGGATCTTCTTCCATCTGTTCTGCAAAGTGTAAACAAATGTAGCCTATATTAGAGGTCTGCACGGGCTTTAAACTGAAGCCCGAACCTGGCCCGTACCCGAGATCTTCTGACCCGACCCGACTCGAGTGGCACAGTTAAATTTAGAGCCCGAACCCAAAATCTTCCCCCCCCCCCCACAATGAATAGCCTACAAAAAAAAAAAATACACCTGCATTTCCCGATTGCATGCAACGGTCAGTAAACAAATACACAAAGAAACAGATTCATCAAGGCTCGGCCATTTCACAAGGCAAAATAAAAACACTTACCAGTTATGAAAGTTTGTGAACATCAGGTGCAGCGGTCGCATACATTCTGCCAAGTTTATGAATGGTTGTATAGACAAGACTATAATTCTTCCACCGTGCAAATTATGGTCATTTTTGTCAGTTACGGCTCGTTAGCACTCGGCCTTCTTTAAATCAGACTTAAGATCGTATTTATTTGAATTAATTAATAATTTATTTGAATTAGCGAGAGAGAGAGAGAGAGAGAGAGAGAGAGGGATGAAAGTTGCGTGTGCATGTGAACCTGCATCTGTGCATCACTCTCTACAAGCAATGAGGCTTAATTACTTAAAAAACAGTGATTTTACCCCCTCATTGCAGAGAAATATAACGTTGCGACTTGCGAGTCAGTAACCTATCGAAGCTATTTTACTTATAAAAGTTTCCGTGCTGTTTATGCGCAGCGTGATCTCTAATATCTGTGTGCAATAATCTGTGTGTGTGCGTACGTCTATGAAAACAGCGTAGCCTCTGCATATAGTTTTGGTTTAGCTACAAACCCGAACCTGTCCAGAGCCCAAAGCTATTTATTAAACATTAATCCGAATCCGACCCGACCCGGGTAGCAGACCTCTAGCCTATATTTCTGCAAGCGTAAATATTGTGAAAATATAAATATTAATTGTCTTGGCAAAGGTATTCCTCCTGGAACAGGTTGTGCACTGCTGCGCTCCACACTCTTGATGTTCTTAATCTTTCTGTTACAGCACAGAATGAGAACTGCTTCAGACGACTAAGCGCATGCAACAGGGAACTGAACGAATAATTCAAACTGATTCGCGAACCGGTTCACTGGTTTGCCAACTACTTTGATCAAACCTTTGAACAGAATTGACTCAAAAGAATGAATCATTCACGAATGGGCATCGCTCATTGCCCAGAGAAAAGTAGACGGCGCGTTTGGAATAAATTGAAGCATTTTTAACTTGTATTGCATTGAGATAAAATAACGAGAGGAGCGTTGCCCAGAGTAAAGAAGTTAAAAAACGTTTTTTTCTTTTTCACAAAAAATGTACTTGAGTAAATGTAATTACATTTACATTTACATTTATGCATTTAGCAGACGCTTTTATCCAAAGCGACTTACAATTGCATTCAGGTTATACATAATTAAGTAAATGTATCTCGTTACTACCCACCTCTGCCCCTCACCCTACATAAAGCCCACAACAATGAGACAAGAAGCAGATAAGTCTACTTAATATGTAGATAAGTCTTTCACTAGTTTTTTTCTCTCTTTGTAGTGCTGTCATACAAGATATGTCCAAAGTAAAAAATGTTTTAGGTGAACTTGATGATTTAGAAATATTATTTCTGGAGTGTTTTGTATGCATGTCCTGCTGTGTCATATTTTCTAACCTTAAGATTGCAGCCCTGTCTTGATATTTTTCACAAGCCTTTCCTTTGTTTCTGTTTTGGAGAAAATGTGGCTGCTGGGAAACTTAAATATAAAATTAATAAAGTGGTTCTGTACATTCATTTTGTAATTTTAATTATTTGTAAATGAATCAAAGTAATTTCTCTGCATTCTTTTATTTTGGTATTATAAGTTGAAACTTGTAAATAAAAGACAAGCAGTAGTTCTGGAAATTGTTTCTTTTTGCAAAACAAGTTTGTAAATGACAATAATTTGTAAATGACAGAAATTCTTCTATGCTTTTTTGCATCTAAATTAAGATGTGTAAATGAAAATAAAATTTTAAATACTGAAAGTGCTTTTTACAACTAATTACAAAATGACTTAAATTCATCATCAGAAAAAACAACATAAAAATTGACTTGATAGATAATACAGATTGATTTTTTTTTTTTTATCAATATATTGAAAATATAGCAATATAATTCAGCTGAGCAGGGAGACCCTGGTGGAGCTGGGCTGCCACAATAGAGAGGCTGGTGTGGCCTCTGCCAGTGGGACATCATCTGGGATTATCTCCAGAGTTTTTGAGTGCACATTTCCCACTGCATATTCCAGCACTGGGATATTCAGGTTAATCCTGCAGTACAGGGGTCTGGTCTGATTTAGGGAAAGAAGGAAAGGGCTGATTGTGTAGAGCTATGTGGTAATTGGTGGAATAAATATTGCGTTACTTTAGTAAAACTTTCAGTAACTAGTGCATTGAAGAAAATCTGCATGCATTTAAAACCTTGAGTAAAATTATCTATAATCTATGAATAAATATATACATATATATTTTTATTATTATTATATATATATCATTACAATATCCTAATTCGAAAGCCAATAATTACATTTAAAGTGTAATTCAGTCATTAAAGTAAAAAAAAAATTATAATAATTCAGGCTCCATTTTCAATTTAATTTAATACAATCTCAGAATGGCAGCTCTCTTCTCGCACCGTTGCTACGCGACAAAAAACCTCGGGAGAAACCAGGCTCAGTCGGGGGGCCAGTTCCTCTCTGGCCATGCAAACCAGCAGTTTGTGTGGAGGACTCATCTGGTTCCCGATGTCTTGTCCTGATGGCTGTCTAGGTGACGGGGTCCTCACTGGGGATCTGTCTCTGGGGTTCATCTAGCTGTCCTAGACTCTGCTGACGTTCAGGGCTGTAGGGGCTGTAGAGGTTGTCTCGAGGTGCTAATCCACCATCTGATCTGGATACGGACTGGATCTGGTAACTGCAGTGACCATCTGGGCTGGATAAGGACCGGATCGGGTGGCTACGGTGGCCTCTGAATAAGAAAGAAACAGACTAATATTAGCATATATGTCAATCTTCTTACATTGTGTTTTATGGTTCTGGTTGACCTAATTAATGCAGCCTAACAATCCTTTAACGGATTTGAATATTAGAAGTTTATTAGTGTGTTATGTGTGTGCCAGGTTAAAGAGATGGGTCTTTAATCTTGATTCAAACTGCCAGAGTGTGTCTGCCTCCTGAACATTGTTAGAAAGATTGTTCCAGAGTTTGGGCGCTAAATAGATAAAGGATCTGCTGCCCGCAGTTGATTTTGATATTCTAGGTATTATCAAATGGCCAGAGTTTTGAGAACACAGTGGACGTGCAGGACTATAATGCGATAAGAGCTCGCTCAAGTACTGAGGAGATAAACCATTCAGGGCTTTATAAGTATTTAACACGATTTTAAAACCTATACAATGTTTAATAGGGAGCCAGTGCAGTGTTGACAGAACCGTGCTTATGTGGTCATACTTCCTGGTTCTAGTAAGGACTCTAGCTGCTGCATTGAATCTAAACAGTGTTCTAGACTATTACTTGTGGGGGTTTTAGGTCCGATAATTAACACCTCTGTTTTTCAGAAATTAGCAGTAAGAAATGACTCGTCATCCACTTTTTTATATATCGACTATGCATTCCATAAGTTTCTCAATTTTGTGTGTTTCACTGGGCAGCGAAGAAATACAAAGCTGAGTATAATCAGCATAACAGTTAAAGCCAACCCTGTGTTTCCTGGTGATCTTTCCCAAGGGTAGCATGTAAAGCATGAAAAGTAATGGCCCTAGTACTAAGCCTTGAGGTACTCCATACTGCACTTGTGATCGATATGATACCTCTTCATTCACTGCTGCGAATTGATTGTAGTCAGATAAAATTTTAAACATTCTAGTGCACTTCCCGCTGTAGTCTACGAATTTGTACACAGCTAAGGTGTGCTCTCTCTGATTACCCATTGCATCCACTAAAAAGCATCATAGAGGCAATGTCGTAAGTTAATTTATATGAAATTAGACATGTGAAAGATCACATATTAGTAATGATTTTGTTAAAAGATGATGTTTTATAAATTGCTAAAAATTGTTGTTTGCCATTGTGTACAAGCAGTGCTTAATTTGTACATGTTGTGGTCCCAGAACAAAGCAGGATGATGGATCTGGTATGTGATTAGAGGAGGGAGAGGTAACGGAGCATTCAGCCGATTACATTGGTGGGCCAGCTTAAGTTATTAACAGCTAGCATTCGTTGATTTTATTAGCGTTCGCACATGAAAAACATGAAAAAGCCATGAAATTGAAACAGCAATTTCCAGGCCTGGGAAAAAATAAAAAAATGAATACAAAAAAATACTGGAATTTTATTTCACAAATCTCTGTAAAATCACATGCTTAAATGACTGGAGACCCATTGCTCTGACACCCATATTCAGTAAGTGTTTTGAGAAACTCATCAGAGACTAAGTCAAGTCAAGTCAAGTCAAAGTTTATTTCTATAGCACATTTAAAAACAACAGAGTTGCACCAAAGTGCTGTACAACAAATACAATACAGCAAAAACAGTTTATAAAAAAAAAAAAAAGAATTTAAGCCAAGTTGGCAATAGAGTCTTAAGCGGGCATTATTCAAAAGTCAGGGAGAACAAATAAGATTTAAGAGCAGACTTAAAACTAGTTAGTGAAGGAGCGAGTCTCACATTTACTGGCAGACTATTCCAAAGTTTCGGGGCTGCAACTGAAAAAGCCCGGCCACCCTTGGTTTTGCAGCAACAACGTGGGACCGTTAAAAGAAACTGATTACTGGACCTAAGAGCTCTTTGAGGAGAGTAAGCAATCAGAAGGTCACTGATATATTTTGGTGCAAGGCCGGCTAACGCCTTGTACACATAAACAGCTATTTTAAAATCGATTCTAAACTTTACAGGAAGCCAATGTAAAGATGCTAGGATTGGAGAAATGTGATCCTTCTTTCTTGTTCCAGTGAGAAGCCTCGCTGCAGCATTCTGGACAATTTGTAAGCGAGAAATCACCGATTGAGGCAGTCCCCAATAAAGGGAATTACAGTAGTCCAAGCGAGATGTTATGAAAGCATGTATTACAGTCTCCAAGTCTTTATGAGGCAACAACTGTTTCAACTTAGCAATGGATCTAAGATGGAAAAAGCTGCCCTTTACCACTGTACTAATTTGTTTATCGAATTTGAGAGACGAATCAAATGTAACCCCAAGATTTCTTACATAGGGTTGAACACTAGCGGAAAGGGACCATAAATTAAAATCGGATGAATTTCTAGAGTGACCTAAAATCAAAATGTCACTTTTGCTTTCGTTTAATCGTAGAAAATTATCAGCCATCCAACCTTTTATCTCCTCAAAACAGTCGTCAAGCACATCCAAAGAGCCACTGCCGTCAGTTTTTGCTGGAAGATAAAACTGTGTATTGTCAGCATAGCAGTGGTAGGAGATCTTATATTTCTTAAAAGTGGCTCCCAAAGGAAGCATGTATAGTGAAAAGAGAAGAGGGCCTAAGATGGAACCTTGGGGCACGCCACATAACAAAGGAGCCAATGAAGAAGAAAAGTTCCCAATACTCACTGAGAAGGTTCTATCTTTAAGATACGAGGCCAACCACTGCAGAGCGGTACCCTGAATACCCACCCACTTTTCCAGTCGCTGTAACAAAATACTATGATCAATTGTGTCAAATGCCGCACTAAGATCCAACAAAACAAGTACCGCATCAGAACCAGTGTCAAGAATTTGCAGAAGGTCATTGCTGTCCTGTGTAGTGATCTAAAACCCGACTGGAAAGTGTCCAGGACATTGGACATACTAATGTAGGAATCCAACTGACTGTAGACAGCTCTCTCTAACAATTTTGAGATAAAAGGCAATTTGGAAATAGGCCTGAAATTACTGAAAATAGATTGGTCAAGATGAGGTTTCTTTAGCAGAGGATGGACTATAGCATGTTTAAAACTCCACTTTCCAAAGAGTTATTAATGATAGCTGTTACAGCCGGACTCAAGGTTGCAAACACTTCCTTAAGTAGATGAGCTGGAATGATATCCGACTCACAGGTGGACAATTTAACCTTAGAAACAATACCAGCTAGCTGTACAGAGGAAATGGGGTGAAAGCAGGTTAACAACTCTGTAGGTGAACAGCTCAATGGAGGATCAAATATCGATGGCTTAATAGAAGCTCTGATATCCCGTACTTTGTTGTCACAATTAAAAAAAAAGTTCTCACAGGTCTCCCGAGATGGATCAAGAGATGGGGCAGGTATGGGATTTAGTACCAAATCAAAAGTCTTAAACAGCATCCTCGGTCGATTCACATTTTCAGTAATAAGTTTAGAAAGGAATTCAAACTTAGCCTCTTTGACTGATTTTTGATAACTAGCTAAACATGCCTTTAAACACTAATATGAGACTTGGAGTTTGTCCCTTTTCCATTTTCGCTCTGCCTTACGATACTCCTGTCTGAGAGCACGGGTGTTAGCATCTAACCGAGGCTGAGAAATTTTGTTTCTCTTCGCTTTCCTAGGCTTAAGGGGAGCAACAGAATCAATAGAAATGGAACAGGAATTAGTAAAAACCTGCAACATCTCTTCCGTGTTTAATTTGTCAAAAGAGGCGGCATCTGCAAAGTTTGCTAGATAGTGCTCTGAAAATAAACTGGCAGTGAGTGGCTGAATAAAACGAGAGTAGCTTACAGGCTGAGAGCAAGTAGGGGTGATCGAAACAGACAGATTCAAACACAATTGGCAAATGGTCTGAAAAGGCAGCATCAATCACTCTCAAATTTGTTATTGGGAAGCCATACGACAACACCAAATCTAATGTGTGACCCAAATTGTGAGAAGGGCTAGACACAAATTGTGACAGATTCATGGAATCAATAAGGAGTAAAAACTCTTTCACCAAGGGTTTGGATGGATAACAGAGGTGAATATTAAAATCTCCTAGAATCAACAATCTATCACAATGAGACACGATATCAGCAAGAAACTCTGAAACTCAATTGTTGAATAAAATCTTTGTTGTATTTTGGAGGCCTGTAAACCAGTGCACATAACACAGGGCCCCCTATATCGATTCTCATTAACTGTACCTCAAAGCTGGAGTACACATCAGTATGCAATTTTTTGTTTTAAAAATTGCTTTTAAAAACAGTAGCAACACCACCACCGTGACCAGTATGCCTTGGAGTGCTAAAAAATTCACAGTCCGGAGGAGCAAGTTCACCAAGAGATAAAAAATAATTCTGTTGCAGCCATTTCTCAGTCACAAATAAAAAATCAAGCGACTTTGTAATGAAAAAGTCATTTAAAATAAATGATTTGTTTGATAAAGACCTCGCATTTAACAAGGCCATCTTCACCGTCTGTGGCACAGCATTTACAGCATTTGACGATGATAACTTAATTGAACAGAGATTTAGTGGATTTACAGACCGGGATTCCGTCTATGATAATGAACGACGTGATGAAATTAATACTGGGATACTGTTCCTGGAGGCGAACTGCACACCCTTACAAATACTGCGATGAGATCCTCGGTGGACATATCGAGGATGGCGCAGAATTTCCAAGGAAGCACAGGATTTAAAAATGTCCGCGGGAAGAGGATATGAACAGTTCAGTTTATGCAAATCCAAGGATGAATAGAAAAGAGTCATAACTACCCAAGTATAATAATCAACATCCGAAACAACAAGGTAGGGAGAACTAAAAACAGTAGCACATATGCACCATACCAGAGCAGTGAGTAAGAGAAACTTCATCCTTGCAAAATACCACAGTCAGCACTGACTAGGCACGATTCGAGCCTCACCGCACCCAGCGGCACACCAGCCAGCCGAAAGCAGTATCCAGGGCCGTAGCGAAATCGAACCTTAACGCACCCAGCATCACACCAGCCAACCGAGAGCAGAATCCAGGGCCGTCGTGAGTCGAACTTCACTGTATCCAGCGGCACAGCATCCGGCCGAGAGCAGTAGATCCCAAGCCGTCGCGCGTCGAACCCCACCGCAACCAGCGGTAGACCAGCCAGCCAAGAGCAGTATTCAAGGCCGTCACGAGTCGAACCTCACCGCATCCAGCGGCACAGCATCCAGCCAAAAGCGGTAGATCCCGAGCCGTCGTGAGTCGAACCTCACGAACCCCATCACAAGACCATCCACCGCAAACGCCAGAACTCACATAAAGTAGTTATGAGTATTTTGAGGAAAGGAAAAGCAGGCAAACACTTTGTAACGTATGTCGGCAGGAATTCAACTGGCTCTAGAGGTCACCAAAGGAATCAGCGTCTCTCTAAAACCCCTCCCCCTCATCCAGCACCAAAAGCGCGCATTTTCTTTCTATTACAGAACAAAGGAATGTGACGGGAACGTTTCTAAAAGACATTCGTTCGTTTCATGACTTTCAAAAACATCCACACAAGAAACATATGGATATTAATGTTGTACTCTTTCTCTCATATGCTTGTGGAATATGAATTATTTAGGAAAACGTGGGCTGATTTCTAATCGTGCTTTAAGCTGGAATGTGTAGGTTGCAGTGTTTAGACTTGTATGAACGGTTGCAAAAATGTATGAATCAGTAAGATAACGAAAGTGGTGATATTACAAATGTGTAAACCTGATAAGAGTTTTAATACATGGGTAAAAGTTTAATTTTTCATCACAAAGTGTAACAAAGGCAGAAAGCCTGGACACGGGCGGGGCTCCGCCCCATACGGACACTGATTGGACCAGCCGCCTGTGGGCGATGTCCAAAACCGGACAGTTTAAAACAACGCGCCTGTGTGCAGCTCTCTCTCTTGAAGCTCTTGAATCTCTTGACTCTCTGGAACCTCTCGAAACTAACGCTTCCTGCTTTCGCAACTGCGCCCTCCAACGCGCGCCGGTCCGCTGGATGCTCGCCTCGAAACCAACCATCTGAAGAAGTCCAGGACCGTGCCAAAGCCGTAACATCACAGAGCAACGCGTGGAAACCCACGTGCGAGACGAGCAGAGTTTTCCCAGAGCAACGCATGAAACCCACGTGCGAAACCAAAGCAACAGCCTGCTTAAACCAACAGAAAGCAAGTAACAAACTTAAGTTTTATCCTGACTAAACTGGTAAATTTGATCTGAATGCAGAAAAGAAAGCCTACATCTTTCGTGATCTTTCTGATCGGGAACAGCGGCAGTCAGACACGCCAGCTTTCATTCAAACCGGAAACCGGAAATCCAAAGTCAATATTAGACTACATCTGCTCTGTGCTGCCTGCCTCACTGGATCTGTTACAATTTGCATATTGCCGCAACAATTCCACAGACAATGCTATTGCCTTCACCCTGCACACTGCTCTCTCCCACCTGGAAAATAAGAACACCTATGTGAGAATGCTGCTCGTAGACTATAGTTCAGCATTTAACACAATAGTGCCTGCCACACTGGTTGCGAAGCTCCATACTCTGGGACCAAACAGATCTCTGTGCAGCTGGATCCAGGACTTCCTGGAAGGCAGAAGTCAGGTGGTCAGAATGGGCAACAATACCTCATCTCCCCTGATCCTCAACACTTGTGCTCCTCAGAGCTGTGTCCTCAGCCCACTCCCGTACTCGCTGTCCACACATGACTGTACAGCCACACACAGCTCCAACGTCATCGTCAAACTTGCTGATGACACAACGGTGATAGGCCTGATCACTGACAACGATGAGATGGGATGGCCTACAGAGAGGAGATGATTACCCTGACTAAATGGTGTCAGGAGAACCACCTCTCACTCAAGATCGACAAGACCAAGGAGCTGGTGGTGGATTTCAGGAGATAGAGCAGAGATAGACAAGCTTGTGTTTGAAACATGGAACACCATTCCCGACACATACGTCAACATGAAGAAGTATGCGTTTGGAGTTTTGTCCATTTTTGGATCAACATACCTATGCGAGCAGGTTTTCTCCAGCATGAACTACATAAAATCAAAATATCGATCCCGTCTTACAGACGAAAGCCTGCAGTCCTGTGTGAAGATCAAAGTCACATCATACAGCTCCAATATAGAGAAGCTCAGCAGTGATGTCCAGAAACAGAAATCTCATTAAAGAGGTGAGAAAACATTACTTTAACACGCTCAATATTATAAAACATTAAACATGATTAAATATTTGTTTGAAGACAAAGAAAAAAAAAATCTTGTTTAAAAAGGTTATATTTTATTTCCAAGGCGCAACAGTTGGTTGCTGTACATGGCTGATGAAGCAGGCAGAATATGACATCACTTAAATGGACTTGAGACGGTCATAAATAAATAGAAACTGGCATATTTTTTTATTGCTCTTTTGAAGCTAGAATGCACGTTTTATGCATTTCATAGCAGGCTAGTTCTTTGACTAAATTGCAAAAATGTCGAGAATAAAGTAAGTCTACACATGAGTATTGCTTTTATTTTAGTTTTATCTTTCAGAATTCAATATGGGCAGGTGTTCAGTAGTAGTAGTAGCCCTTTATTGTCACTAGTCACAAGTACCAGCGAAATTAGCCATCAACCTGTCTATACATACACAACATACATATGACAAGGGGGTAGACAGAACAGGAAGACAGGGAATTGAAGAAAATACAGCATTTACATGAGGAAAGTGAGGAGAGAGAAAAAATAACCCCCAGACTATGCTCCTTAGGGAGTACAGTGTGAGAACAGGAAAAAAACACCTCAGCACAAAAAGCACATACACTATAAACACACGACTCTTGCAACAGGGGAAAACAAATCCAGCTCCGGCAAGCAGCCATCCGGTCCAGCAGCCATTTGTTTCGGCGCCGGTCACAGACCTGCCCGTCAGGCTGGCGGGTTCAAAGCGAACGGAGGCGAGGGATGGGGGGAGGGGAAGTGAGTGCATATTTGTGTATGTGTGTAGTAGTTTATAATCAATGTCTGTAGAATGGGGGAGGAGGCAAGAGCGTCTCAATGCAGTGTTCATTCCCAGGGATACATTTCCAACAACGACCTTGCCGGGCAGTGCTGGTACGGGGGAGCCAGAAAGATAAGATTGTGATTTGTTTAGGCGAGTAGCCACATTCCAATTCCGCAGCTACTCTCTTTGTCCATTCTGATCCCGAATATCATCAATTTTCTTTTGCAGAGCCGTGAGCTTCTCCATGATAGAATCCATATTGCGGTTAATAGACTCAGTCTCAATGCTGACCACTCTTCCCACAGCTTCAGTCATGACGGGCAGCCTTGTGAGGCTTTGGACAGCTGTACCCATTTTCTGAATTCTTCAATAACCCAGGGCAAAGCCTAATCCAATCAGCCGAAGACCTGTTATCATGGTTCCGAATAGGTAGATGTCTTCAATGTCCTCCACGGAAAGAGCCGCAAGACATACGATTCGCCACCTCTCCCACGCGTCCATCGTATACCCAGCTGCGAACATTCCGTCCGGGCAGGCAGGTTCCCCGGAACCCAGTTTTCTTGTCGAAAAGATGGTGTCAATAGCGTTGAGGGACCAGTTGACCAAATACATAATTTCTCAGTTTGAAGAGCAGTGCAGTGAGAGTCTCTCAATAGATCAGACAATACTGGAGAGCAAGCAGGGAAAATAAGGGAGGACGGGGAGTGAAAAATGCGACCGCTTCCGTTGAGTGCCAGAGAGCATGTTCAGCATTCTATTCAGTGTTTTTATATTGCACACCATTTTTCTTAGTTCTTTAATTCTATAGTTCTTGAAATGCAACATAAACCAAAGGTGTGGTAGCCTATATATTGTTTATATGTAACCTGATGTCTCCGGTCCGTTATCTATTTTCCCGTGCCTCTTCTAGACTCTGTGTTGTTGTTGTTTTTTGTTGTTGTTGTAGAGTAGCCCACTGTGGAAATAATGAGGCATCAAACGCTGTTCTTTATTGTGAAATGAACAGGAACCTAGATTAAATGTTGACACAAAACTTTACAAAGTAATCATTAATTTAAGTTCAAGGAAAATCCAAAACGAAATAAATCGAAAGTCCAGCTAAAGCAGTGCGGGCAACACCGAAACGCCTCTCTCCCTTTGCCAGGGACAAAAAGGTTTAAATTGCTTACATCCAAATACAACAGAAATCACTAGAGAGCACCTAGTGGTACAACTAGGCAACTACCTTGCATTACATCTCCATTAAACAACAAATTGTGTTATATTATGTTTTAGGTTTTGTTTTGCGGCTCCAGGCAAATTTGATTTGGTGGGAGAAGGGCTAAAATGGCTCTTTTGGTCGCAAAGGTTGCAGACCCCTGTGATAGCCCTATTCAGCCACACAGATGCTAATCGTACAGATACAGCCACATTCCCCATAAAACACACATACACATATATAGAAAATGTTGAAAAAAAAGGTTTATTTTGTCCAAAAAGCCTATTGCTAAGTTCCGCCCCATCAGATGACAGGTACAGTGTTCATCACAGCGTTTGTCACAGCCCTCGCGAGAGCGCGCCAGAATTCAAATAAACAGTGTCCCGCTTGTTTTTCCACTTTTTTTGGGATGGTCTCATTCTGTGTGTAACACTGTATACTACAAAACCATGTGGTTTTTTACAACCAAGACGCAGTTTTTTTGAGCATGAGCTATTCCATAACGGATGCAAATAATAACTATCCCTGAAGAAAGGAGACATAAACAAAGGAATATCCGTCCAGATGACAACATTATTGCTTAATTGGACTAAAGTGCTCGATGGGATGTTGTTCCGTGTACCCTTACCTCTCTAACTAAACCGGGATTTACAGCAGTGGATGTGTTTGTGACTCAATATTACACGAAGCTGGTATGTACTGCTTTTTTATTATGGATGGTTTGATATGTACTGCTTACACAAATTTAGCAAATACATTCTTTATAAGCTTTCCATCGAAAAACAACGATCTATCGTCGATGCTTAAGGCTTAGACCTTCAGAATGATATGTAGTTTGTCAAGATAATTTTTCCCCGCTTCATTTAATCTATTTGTAAACAATGACATGTGCAAACAAATAGCGTTCAGAACGCCAGCGTCCTCGTGCTGGTTAACAGGTTAAAACGTAGCAGGAAAATGTCAAAATATGGAAAAATTCTAACCCATCCGTTCTCCAGACGGCATGACCCAATCCAAAGCCTTTCTGGTAAGCAAGGAGCATATGAATTAGATTTTACTTGAGTCTGTGGGGTACAAGGCGGGTTGCTGATTGACGAACAATGAACACTGTAGCAGGAATCCTTTGCATTTGGTCGGCTCACCGTTAAACTTATCAGGGAATGCCAGTCGAGGGCTCACCGAGGGTGGTGAATTGGTCGCAATGTTGACAGGGGCACTGATCGGAGTAGCTGCTAGTGCTGTGGGTGATAGACTCAGGTCTTGCAATGTTCTCACCAATTCCTCCATTAATGTTGTTAAGCGAGCTAGTTGACGCTGGTGAATAGCCATTTGATTGGCTTGTGTAGGTAGTTATGACGAGAGTTACATGATCGCTGCTGGATCACTGTTTGGCGAAGTCTTCTGTGATGAGTCAGAAGCGTATTGATCCATCTGTAGTTTATTAGACTAGACATGGTACAAGGCAGTAAACAGCAGAGGTAATTTGGAAACAGCAGTTCATGTATCAAGAGAGCGGGCAGAGAGTCAGGGCCACGAGGTGGCACTACACCTCTTTCAAAAATGCATGTGTTCAGCCATTAGAATGTAAAACTTACAGGTGGTTAATCATAAGCCATTGCTATGACCCAGCATCTGCCCCACCTACATTTATGGTCAAGAGCCACTACTGGGCTCAACAATTTAAATATTTTCAAAATAATAAAATCAAACATACAAGTCATTGTCTGTGCAGGTCCAGTGGAACCCTCGTTTTTTAAAAACCTCTATAAGTTCAAGGATGGATCCCTGAGTGCAAGACTCCCTAGAGGGACAAAAAGAGAAGCCAGCTATAAGATTAGTGTGTCATATAAAAACAATACTATATAATGTTCATTATCCTGCTCTTGATATATATTCATTGCACAGCAGTATTACAGTGTGCCATTAACACAGCAATTGTATCATTGGAGGTCCCCAAGTCACTGTACTGTAGATAACTAATATGTTTTCCTGGATACCCAGACATTATTGATTGATTGATTCATACTTGAAGTCTAGCATATGAGCAATTCCAGTGTTATGGATGTGATATTTGCATTAAAAACTTGAAATATGAATTCTCAGAGAATGTAAATGTTACCAATATACTGAAACATCGGTTTATATTTTTCTAAACCCCTAACCAGTTTAGGCATAAGAAAAAAAACTGTCTATGCATGCGTTTTATATTTTAAATCAGGCAAATATGCATGCTTTACGGATATGACCAAAAAGGATGTTTTTGGGAGTCGACATACTTTGTAGAAATTCTGCGAATTCAAATACACAAGCCAAAAGAAAAATACCAGCCGAAAGGATAAGGGTTGTGTCTCCATGAAAATCATATCAAATAAAATGCTTTAAGAACTTTAACCAAGATCTATTTGTGGGTTTCTGTTGGGTATTTAGACCAACAAAAATGTACATATGAGACATCTGTATGGTAAGGTTGCGCAATTAATAACATTTAAAAAAAATTAGCTTGTGTCCGCGAGAGTGTGGTGTTAAAATGTAAGCAGTGTGTTCAAAACTGTATGTTCAAAACTGAATTCCAACATGATTATTTGCTAATGTGGTGTTTACTTTAGACCCCGAATAATATGGAATTGGCTAATATACATCATCAGCTACAATAAATGTTTACCAAGTCCCGGAGGTCGCCGCGGTTTCCACTCAGAACAAGCTTCCATGAATTTAAGTATTGTCCGCTTGTTAGTGTGTACTGTGGAGGCCTGTGTCTGTGTGAAGAATGGTATGCAAAATGTAATCATGTCACAATGATCGCAATATTATATTTGATGGCAATGTTTATTCCTAGTTTGCGTTGTTAAATGCACAATTGTGATTAAAAATAGCTACATTATGTTTGTCAAAATAATTGCAGAATAAGCCAATGCTTTAGAATAATCTACATGTTATTTATAATCTCTAAAGATTACTTAATTAGTAGTTATATTTTACCAAGTTTAATGGCTGGCATTTGGATGCCAGCAAAACGATCTGTGTGAAACAAGGTTCAAGGTTCTTTTATTCGTCACATACTCAATTATACAGGATATAATCAGTAGTGAAATGTAAATCAGGACAGGTCCGCTCAATGGACAGTGCAAAAAATTAAAATGAAACATAACACGAGAATATATATAAATATAGGTAAGAATAAAATAAAAATAAGAATAAAAATAAGGGGTAAAATGTGCAATGAAATAAAATGTGCAATACAGTATACTGTGGACTTAATAAATAATAATATAAACAGGGATGTGCAAGAGGAATGTGAAAACAGCAAGAAGAATGTGCAAACATGGTTGTACCGGGTATGTACACATTAAATTGAGTCATGTAAATGTAAATGTTATGAGACTGAGTTTAGGAGCCTGATGGCCTGAGGGAAGAAGCTCCTCCTCAGTCTCTCAGTTTTTGCCATCATGCTCCTGAAGCGCTTGCCAGATGGCAGTAAAATTAAAAGATGGTTACCGGGGTGATTTGAGCCCTTGATGATTTTTACAGCTCTGCTTTTGCAGTGTTTGAGGTAGATGTCCTGCAGAGAGGGGAGAGCAGACCCTGAGATGCGCTCAGCTAAGCGCACGACTCTCTGCAGAGATTTGCAGTCCTGGTTTGTGGCGTTACTATACCACACTGAGATGCACTGAGTCAATACACTTTCTATGGCCCCTGAATAGAAAGTTTTCAGGATAGCTGGTGAGACCTTGACTTTCCTCAGCTGTCGCAGATGGTACAGTCTTTGCCTGGCTTTCTTGACCTGTGTTTGAATGTGTGCAGTCCAAGTCAGGTCCTCGGAGATGTTTACACCGAGGTACTTGAAGCTGCTCACCCTCTCCACAGGGGTCCCACTGATCATAAGAGGAGTGTAGGGCCGCTGCTGTCTCTTCCTGATATCTACAATCAGCTCTTTGGTTTAATGCAAGTGTAGAAAAATGGTTGTTTACACAGCCATGATATAAATGTGCTTTAAACAAAGATTTTAAACTGACAGGGATACTTTTAATCACTTTATTATAATCTCTTAGTGAGATTGTTGCCCCTTTTAAAGACACAAAATCAGGAAAATAAAGAAGGTCTCCCTGAGCACTGAATTAATCAGAGACAAAAAAACAATATATTTTTTAATTTTTTAATTTTAATTCACCCATTTAATGAAAAAAATTGATTTGTTACCAGACAATATATTTTCATTGTTTCAAATAATACACGTGTGCGGGGAAAAATAGTTTAAATCTTCCAGGATTAAGAGTTTAATAGGTAATTTACTACATTTAAAGTTGCAGGACAATAACAATTTAAGGTCACCATAACATTTGAAGATTAGGTTAGGGATCCAAAACCAAGGTAACTCATTATTAGATAAACAATTCTTAATCCAGTTAATTTAGAAAGTCTGGTTATTGGTTTTAAAATCTAACGCGTTAAGACCACCCTCCTTATAATTTTTATTCATAGATTTCATTTGAACACATTCTGTCTTATTTTTCAAAACAAAGTGGAATAGCAGATAGTTAATAGATTTGATAGTTTTTTTTATCAACATAAAGGGAAAAAGCAGGATAAACTAAGGGTGATATGCCCACGGTGCACACAATGGGGAGGAACAAGGAACACGCAGACGAAGATGTAACTCAATATAACAGTCTTGAATATAAACAAGGCAGGGCAGGGCAGGGCAGGGCAAGGCAAGGCAAGACAAGGCAGACACACTGGGACACCGGGAGTATTCAGTGTCAGGATGTGTGAGGAGAGATGGGACGAGGACTCGAATGCAGGAAGAATGGGTCTTTTTAATAATAAAATAAAACAAAGATCAACAAAACCACCCGAAGGGGAAAAACAGGCGGGCAGGCAGAGGACTGTTGCACAGTCAAACATAACACACACACGACGTAAAACAACGGATCAGCACAGGACTACAGACACCAGGAGGATAAATAGGGAGACAAATGAGGGTAACGTGGGAGACACAGGTGGAGCAACTGAAACAATGATTATTAAACAAAATGGGAGGGGACAAACAATAGACAGGAGAGCACATGGCACCAACAACAAACAACAAGCCATGTGCTCAACATACAGAGACATCTGGTGGCCGGCCAGGGCACTTCAGCAGGCCCGTGACAACTAGGGGCCTATACCATGAAGCCGGATTTAATTTCACCTTTGGCTAACAATAGATCGCATGCAGATTTTCACTTGTGACTGCACTGATAGAGCAAGATAATTTCCTTTATTTGTCCTCTTTCATGGACAAGTACTTCAGTGTAAATGCATTCAAATTCCCCATATTCTTTTATCTCTTAACCTTTAACAAAATAGTTTTGAATCTCACTCGCTCCTTAGTGAGAAGTTAATCACACTTGCTCTGTGTTGTGATTGGCTGTTTGCCGCTGATGTCACACATTCATGTGCACGCACTCCATTAACTAAGGATCAAGCCTGAGTTGACAGAGCAAGTTGATGATCAGCTTCATGGTACCAACAAAGCCAGATTGGAGTTGCTTGGTTTTGTCAAATCAAAACTACCATCATGGTACAGGCCCCAGACCACACTAACTAAACAGACTGGAACTTAAATACACGATATAATCACACACATAACCAAACACAGCAGGAACATACACTGAACAAATTTATAAATGTAATACTTTTGTTTTGGCCCCATTTTTCATGAGCTGAATTCAAAGATCTAATACTTTTTCTATGTAGGCCTACACAAAAGGCATAGAAAATTTCTCTCAAATATAGTTCGCAAATCTGTCTAATTCTGTGTTAGTTAGCACTTCTCCTTTGCAGAGATAATCCATCAACCTCACAGGTGTGGCATATCAAGATGCTGATTAGACAACATGATTATTGAACAGGTGTGCCTTAGGCTGGCCACAATAAAAGGCCACTCTAAAATGTGCAGTTTTACTGTATTGGGGGTGTCAAAAAAACAGTCAGTATCTGGTGTCACCATCATTTGCCTCATGCAGTACAACACATCTCCTGCGCATAGAGTTGATCAGGTTGTTGATTGTGGAATGTTGGTCCACTCCTCTTCAATGGCTGTGCGAAGTTGCTGGATATCAAATCAATTTAAAATCAAATCACTTTTATTGTCACATCACCACAGCACATGTGTCTTGGTGAGTGAAATTCTTGAGAGCGTGCTCCAGACAGTGCAGAAACACTTTACATATATATATATATATATTAAAAAAATATTATTAAGCTCAGATGAGCTTTATTTGTCACATACACAATATAACCAGCAGTGAAATGTGTTATCTGCATTTAACCCATCCAAGTGCACACACACTTGCAGCAGTGGGCAGTCGACACTGCGGTGCCAGGGGAGCAGTTGGGGGTTCAGTGCCTTGCTCAAGGGTCTCACCTCAGTCGTGGACAATTCCTGCCGGAGCCGAGATTCGAACCCACAACCTCACAACCTCGGGTTACAAGTCCGACGGTCTATCCATTAGAGCCAAGACTACCCCTTAAAGCCACGACTGCCCATTAGAGCCATGATTAGAGCCATGAAAAGAGGAAAAAGAGCTGGCGTTCTCGTCAGACTGAGACGCCGTGCTTTCTGACATCCTCTTCCAACCATTTTGCTGGCTAACGTTCAGTCACTGGATAACAAACTCTGTGAACTGCGGGCGTGCATCTCATACCAACGAGAAACAAGGGACTGCTGCGTTATTTGCCTCACAGAAACCTGGATGTCTGCTATGGTTCCAGACTCAGCCATCGAGCTCACGGGCTTCTCCGTGCACCGCTCGGATAGAGCAAAGAAGCTCACAGGGAAAAGCAGAGGTGGAGGTGTTTGTTTATATATCAACAACTTTTGGTGTGATGAAAGGAACATACACTCTATTAAATCCCTCTGCTCCCCTGATCTGGAATTTCATACGCTTCTGTGCCGACCATTTTGGCTACCGAGGGAATTTACAGCCATCATAATCACGGCTGTTTATATCCCCCCCCCAAGCCAACACAGACCAGGCACTCAAGGAACTGTACAGGAATATAAGTGAGCAGGAAACCGCGCACCCAGATGCAGCTTTTATTATCACGGGGGACTTTAATAAAGCCAACTTCAGAGCAATAGCTCCAAAATACTTTAAACACGTCAATACGTCACCATCAACACGCGTGGAGATCGTACACTCGACCACTGTTACTCCCCCTTCAGGGACGCATACAAGTCCCTCCCCCGCCCACCTTTCGGCAAATCGGATCACTCTTCCGTTCTGCTCCTGCCTGCTTATAGGCAGAAACTGAAAGGTGAAGCACCCGCCCTCAGAACAGTCCAATGCTGGTCGGACCAATCGGACGCTATACTACAGGACTGTTTTGATCACGTGGACTGGGACATGTTCCGGGCAGCGTCTGATGACGACATAGAGGCGTATTCAGATACGGTCACGTGTTTCATCAGGAAGTGTATAGATGATGTAGTTCCGACCAAAACAATCCATATCTACCCCAACCAAAAACCGTGGATTAACAGCGATGTTCGATCAGCCTTGTCAGCGCGGACATCTGCCTTTAAATCGGGCAAATATGACGATCGGAAACAAGCCAGTTACGATCTCAGGAGATCCATCAAAGGAGCCAAACGAACATATAAAAACAAAGTTGAAGAACATTTCAACAACAATAATGCATGTGGCAGGGCATTAACAACATCACAGGCTTTAAAGGGAATAAACCAGCTACTGTGAACATTGCCGCCTCTCTACCGGATGAGCTCAACACCTTTTATGCTCGGTTCGAGGCTGATAACACCGCCCACACAGAGAGCGCACACACGACTGCTGCAGAAGAGGTGAGTCCACTCACGCTTTCTGTCGCGGATGAAACCCGATCCTTCAAACGGGTGAACATCCATAAAGCCGTAGGCCCAGATGGTATACCAGGCCGTGTGCTCAAAGCATGCGCTTTCCAGCTAGCCAGGGTTTTTACAGATATTTTCAATCTGTCCCTCTCTCAGTCTGTGGTTCCCGCATGCTTCAAAAAATCCACCATTGTGCCCATACCGAAGAAAAATAAAATCACATGCTTGAATGACTGAAGGCCCGTTGCTCTGACCCCCATCTTCAGCAAGTGTTTTGAGAAGCTCGTCAGAGAACACATCTGCTCTGTGCTGCCTGCTTCACTGGACCCACTACAATTTGCATACCGCAGTAACAGTTCCACAGACGATGCTATTGCCTTCACCCTGCACACTGCTCTCTCCCACCTGGAAAATAAGAACACCTATGTGAGGATGCTTTTCGTGGATTATAGTTCGTCATTTAACACCATAGTGCCTGCCACACTGGTTGCGAAGCTCCAGACTCTAGGACTGAACAGATCTCTGTGCAGCTGGATCCTGGACTTCCTGACAGGCAGAAGTCAGGTGGTCAGAATGGGCAACAACACATCATCTCCCCTGATCCTCAACACTGGTGCACCGCAGGGTTGCGTCCTCAGCCCACTCCTGTACTCCCTGTACACACACGACTGTACAGCAACACACAGCTCCAATGTCATCGTCAAATTTGCTGATGACACATGCTTCTTGTGTTGTTGGTGTTGAATTGTTCTTCAACTTTGTTTTTATATTGTCGTTTGGCGGCTTTGATGGATCTTCTGAGATCGTAACTGGCTTGTTTTTGATCGTCAGTGTTTCCGGATTTTAAGGCAGATGTCCGTGCTGACAAGGCTGATCGAACATTGCTGTTAATCCATGGTTTTTGGTTGGGGTAGATGTGGATTGTTTTTTTCGGTAGCATATGAAGCATATGAAATTCCAGATCAGGGGAGCAGAAAGATTTAATAGAGTGTAGGTTCCTTTCATCACACCACGAGTTGTTGATATAGAAACAGACGCCCCCGCCTCTGCTGTTCCCTGTGAGCTCTTTTGTTCTGTCCGAGCGATGCACGGATGACCCCGTGAGCTTGATGGCTGAGTCTGGAACCATTGCAGACATCCAGGTTTCTGTGAGGCAAATAACGCAGCAGTCCCTTGTTTCTCGTTGGAATGAGATGCGCGCCCGCAGTTCATAGAGTTTGTTGTCAGTGACTGAACGTTACCCAGCAAAATGGTTGGGAGAGGAGGTTGAAAGGCACGGTGTCTCAGTCTGATGAGGACGCCAGCTATATTGGCAGGAACTGGAACACGCTGTCGTATACGCCATGGCCAGCATACTCAACATGTCCGTTGAGTATACTGACCATGCAAGAACTGGGATGTTTTCAGCTTCGAGGAATTGTGTACAGATCTTTGCAACATGGGGCCGTGCCTTATCATGCTGCAACATGAGGTGATGGTCGGGGATGAATGGCATAGCAATGGGCCTCAGGATCTCGTCACGGTATCTCTGTGAATTCAAAACGGCATCAATAAAATCCACCTGTGTACGTTAACCATATCATATGCCTGCACATACCATAACCCCACTGCCACCATGGGCCACTCGATCCACAACGTTGACATCAGAAAACCGCTCACCACCACGACACCATACACGCTGTGTGCCATCTGCCTTGTACAGTGAAAACTGGGATTCATCCGTGAAGAGAACACCTCTCCAAAGTGCCAAACACCATCGAATGTGAGCATCTGTCCATAAAAGTCAGTTACGACGACAAACCGCAGTCAGGTTGAGACCCCGATGAGGACGACAAGCATGTAGATGAGCTTCCCTGAGACGGTTTCTGACAGTTTGTGCAGAAATTCTTTGGTTATGCAAACCGATTGTTGCAGCAGCTGTCCGGTTGGCTGGTTTCAGACGATCTTGGAGGTGAAGATGCTGGATGTGGAGGGCCTAGGCTGGTGTGGTTACACGTTTGTCTGTGGTTGTGAGGCCGGTTGAATGTACTGACATATTCTCTGAAACGCCTTTGGAGATGGCTTATGGTAGAGAAATGAACATTCAATTCACGGGCAACAGCTCTGGTGAACATTCCTTCAGTCAGCATGCCAATTGCACGCTCCCTCAAAACTTGCAACGTCTGTGGCATTGTGCTGTGTGATAAAACTGCACATTTTAGAGTGGCCTTTTATTGTGGCCAGCCTGAGGCACACCTGTGCAATAATCATGCTGTCTAATCAACATCTTGATATGCCACACCTTTGAGGTGGATAGATTATCTCGTTCTCACTAACACATATTTAGACAGATTTGTGAACAATATTTGAGAGAAATAGGCCTTTTGTGTACATAAAAAATCTCTTTGATATTTGAGTTCAACTCATGAAAAATGGGGGCAAAAACAAAAGTGTTGCATTTATAATTTTGTTCTGTGTATGAAGTGTCTGTAACGGTCACATCCGCAACGCATAATTAAGGATGTTTAGAGCAAGTAAGTGAGATAAATTGTCCATTATAATTAGCATGGACATATTTAGGCTTTGTATATGAAGTTTGACATAATTTCTATTAATATTTATTTATTTTATTATACAGTATAAACTTTATATTTAAATCATTACGACGTGACAGCACTGAAGCGTCATGACTGAAGCGTCAGTGCAGGCAGTGCTGTCATAAAGTGAGTATTTATTTATCATGCATGCCCCCATCTGTCTGCAAAATGCTTACGGTTAACATAAATTATAAAAAAGGGAGTCTTTGATCCCTCTTTTGAATGCATAAAATACATGTACAAACATCATATGTGGTGAATAAACGGAGCAATTTCCTTAAAATTTCCATGACAGCACATCAATACAACAAAATACAGACCCTAAAGTTATTTTGGTAAAAATAAATATATATATTTTGGGGGGTGGGGGGGTGGGTGGTGTAATTAATTGCAGTGCCAGTGCATTACATTGAAAACAAGATGAACAGGAAGAAATGTACTTACAAAAATGGTCCCTCTAAGTTGTAGATGACTTTAATGTGTACATGAGTGACCATCCTTTGGTTTAGATTTTCCAGTTCCACACTGCCAAGCATGCTAAGGAATAAATACAAAAATACACGCTTTATTTTTTAATCAAGAAAAAAATACTTTGTCCACAAGCTGGTTAACATGAAATGTAAACAATGTTAAATAGTTCAAAATGGTTTTGATAAAAACAAAAAGATGAAATAATGAGCCACTTATATGAGCATGTGTGAACTGAGCACAAAAATAACTTTTTTATGGTTTCTTATGGTTTATGTAACATGGTGAGTTTATTAAGACTTGTAATTGCATATATGCTAAACTATTGCATGCTTATGTACTGAATTAACTTTTTTTAAGTAAAAAAAAAAAATTATCCTTTTGGGATTCGAATCTAATAGATTCTGGTTGATGTGATTGAACCGATCTGATTAAAATAATTTACACCTTATCAACTTAAGACGTCCAGCGTGGTAGTCGAACTTAGTGTCTTATCAATTTGTAGTACTTATTTATGGCCAACGATATTTTCAAACACAATGATAATTTTACCATGAGCAAGGTAACATGGAATCATGGCTGATGTTTAGACTTGAAATTACGCAACACAAGACAAGGATTATTATAAATGAAACAAAGTTTATTTGCTAACTGTTACTCTATGATACATGAGCTAAACTTACTAAAAGGCATATACACACATACACATACACACACAGTGCAGGAGTTATTGTGTTTGCATGAAGTTTAAGTCTAGCACTCTTTTGCTATTTCATAAATTCAACCTGAGGAAGTCACAAGCAGAGAACTTTACTATCTTTTATTTTTATTTCTTATTATTATTCAAATGTATTTGACCAGTTAGCGATTTGTTTAGTTAATTGCTTTCAAGTTGAGTTGCCAGCTGATCTCTGGGGTTCCTTTCCCTTTCCTGGTTGGGAAACCTTCGGGGCTGCTTATTGGCTGCTGATGTTATCATTGCGTGACATGTTACTAGGAAAGCCCTTGGTGGTTGGTTTCTTTGTGACGTGATGATGCTTTGAAAGCTCTTAGGAAGTCTGTTTACAAGGACTCAGCTTTGAAAGTCTCTTCAGTCAGAGGTTTCAATGAAGTGTTTGTAGGTCTTAATTCACTTGGCCTGATGTTATGGCTGTGAGTGCTTAACAGCGCGATCAGTGAGGCGAACCGTTTAAGTGTGTGTAAGCAGTGCGCAAGCAAGCAAGACCGTGTCCCGCTTTTAGCAGGCTGATTTAAGTTTCTCACACTCGATGCTCTTTCAATCAAATTATCCCTGTAGGGCGGAGCCACGCCCTGCACAGCTTCTTTTCCTTGCCTACCCTATCTGCTAATCAATTTATCACATGAAGAAAATATCCTTCAACATTAAACATCAAGTATTCAGCATACGCAAAGTACATATACTAATTTGATCTACTAAACGAGTTAAGGCATAGATTAAAATATCTTAAATTCTACTAACCACACCAAGCAAATTAAAGACATTAAGCACGTCATTTGTGGATATGTTTGCTCTAATAGTAATGGGAATAAATTAATGTCTTTTATTTAGAAATCCTCTGTGCAAGTTTGAATGTCTTTGTCTGCCAAAGAAGAGAAAAAGTGTGTGTTCTCTTGGAATTCAGGAAAGAAACGGGGTGTCCTGAAGTCATGAAAATATCACATTGTGTAGATCTGGTGATTTTCTTAGCTCAGACAGAACTATAAGTCATGTGTGTTTATCAGATTAGTAGTTTATGCAGGAAAGGGTCGCAGGTATCGGAGCCATCTGTTTCTGGAATATCTCCAGATAAGCAGTTCTTTGTTCTTTAGATTGTTATTTATGCCTAAGTTAGTTAGGAACAACACTGAAGTTCTGTTCCTAAGTAGGTCCATCTGGAAAGGGTCAGTTATTGCTGTCTCAGTGCTTGCAGATCCAGGATGTGGCTCTCTAAATCTCTCCCTTCTTGTGTCTTTTGTGGAGATAAGCAGAACAGGGCATGAAGCTAATCTGTCTATGGTTGATAATTTATTACTTTTTACGACCACAGATGGCTGAGAGGAGACTTCTCAATTTTCTATAAGGACTGTTTTGATTCTGCAGTGTAATTTTGTGTGTCTGTTCAATAAGGTTCTACACATCAGACCTTTGGCTCTGTGATGTTCCCGGTGGAATATCGGCCGTTACTGGAACAAGAGGCAGAGAGAACAGGCACACACAAGTCACAAACAACATCTCCATCTGTTAGAGAGTCACAGTCACCACCAGAAACCGTAATCACCAGATCCCAGTCACTTGAGTTTTGATTACCTGCAGCTGCTGTCCCTCACCAACACTCCTATAAACTCCACATGCTCTCTTACACTCATTGTCCGGTCTACGGTTCACTACACTGAACAGTACCTGACTCCCTTTGCATTTACCTGTGTTTACTTGCCTTTTAGACTCTCCAGCGATTCCTCAGTGTTTACTCAAGGACTCTGGGTTCTCCTACGATTCTCCAGCATCGACTCCCGCTCTCCCCAGTGCCCAGACTCTATTCCCCTGTGGACAATAAGCATATCAGTTCTGGCACAGATCCTCCGAAGATATCTATTCACAAGATACTCACCAGCACATCACTCTCCTCTCTTCCTGTAATTCCCACAATAAATATTCCAGTGTGTTTTACTTACCTGTTGCTTCCGGCTCTCATTGTGCCAGAAAACCGGACATAAACCGACACCATTATGGATCCCCGGCCTCCATCTCCGACAGAAATCTTGGAGGAACTGGTTAACACTCTTCGTGCTTCCCTGCTACCAGCTCCTGCACCTCTGCCATCTGCCTCGGCCAGTCCCACGGCGTTACCGGCTGTCTATGCGGGTGATCCGGCTGACTGTGGCGGCTTTCTTCTGCAACTCTCCTATATCGAGATGCAACCACAGACATTTCTCACTGAGCACTCAAAGGTAACCTTTCTGATCTCTCTTCTCTCGGATCAAGCTTTGATTTGGGCTAAAGCCATATGGAACGCCAATACAGCCATAATAAATTACTATGAAGCATTTACCAATCATTTCAAGGAGGTGTTTGGAAGCGCTACCGGAGCGCTCTCAGAGGCAGACCAGTTACTGCGCTTGTGACAGGGCACTTCCTCTACCCACGAGTACACAGTGAAATTCCGCACTCTGGCGGCCACCTGCGGCCAGAACGAGTCAGCCCTGCTCAGTGCCTATCGTCAGGGACTAGACGTTCGCTTCCGTGCCCAGATGGCAATTTACGATGATACCGTGGGGTTAGAGAGTTTTATGCAGAAGGCTTACCGCATCGCTCAACACCTATCAGGCTGCCACCCTGCTGAAGCTGCGCACCAGCCAGCCTCACCCGCCAATGGTTCCCCAGAACCAGAACCCATGCATGTAGATGAGTCTCGTCTATCCGCCCGTGAACGAGCTCGCCGATGGACGGCTGGACTGTGTCTCTACTGCGCTTCTCCTGATCATTATATCCAAGCCTGTCCCATTAAACCTCCACGTCCAGTGGTGAGTACACTCCAAACTGACCCTATCATTGCCAAGCTTGCTGTACAACTGCTCACCTCAGTTCAATCCATTGTAGCCTCTGCTTCGGTCGACTCGGGCTCCTCAACGGACCATCAACAGAAAGCTGCTTGGACATGGTTGTGTGAGGTTTGAGACCCTTCCCCTAAGATCGGGAACTTGCATGAGGAGGAGATCGTATTTCTGGTACCAGAGGAAGCCACCGTGGATCTTATTCTGGGACGCCCTTGGCACATCCTCCATTCCCCAGAAATCAGATGGGAGACAAGTGAGGTAATTCGCTGGAGGGAATTCTGTCACCAACATTGTCTCAAAGGAATTCCTTGTCCTCGTCTCCAGTCGCCTGCCACTCAGGTAGCCTCCACGCGGGTAGAGAGCCCCGAACCCAGTACAACTCCCACCATCCCATCTGATAATACATTTACATTTACATTTAGTCATTTAGCTTTTATCCAAAGCGACTTACAATTGGGAGTACATAAAGCGATTAATCTTGAAGAGACAAACATACAGAGGAAGTGCCAATAACACCAAGTCTCAGGCATTGTTCAAATAAGTACATGCTAGCAAGGGAAGGAGAGAAAGATAAAGAGAAAGATGAAGATTTTGAAAAAGTGAAAGTTCAAATTATTATTATTTTTTTAAATAATAGGGCGTTCCAGGATGTCTTCAGCAAGCAGGCAGCCACCAAATGACCACCTCATAGGCCATGGGACTGTGCCATCGATCTGCTGCCTGGACACAAACTCCCAAAGGGTAGAGTATATCCATTGTCCATCTCGGAGCGCAAGGCTATGGAGGAGTACATTCAGGAGGCTCACAATCAAGGTACATCCGTCCATCCAGTTCGCCAAGAGCATCAAGTTTCTTCTTCGTGAGTAAGAAGGACGGGGGATTGAGGCCCTGCATTGATTACCGAGCACTGAATTCCCAGACATTCAAGCTCCCCTATCCACTTCCCTTGGTCCCCACCGCTCTAGAGGAACTCCGTGGGGCACGCATTTTCTCTAAGCTGGACCTACAATGTGCGTACAACCTTGTTCGGATACGGGAAGGCGATGAGTGGAAGACAGCATTCATTACTCCTTCTGGCCACTACGAGTACCTCGTTATGCCCTTGGGCCAAGCCAACTTCTCTGTCTTCCAGGAAAGAGGTGTTCTGTAGAAGATTTTTTATTAGTCAAAATATGAATTAATCAAGTATAATCAAAGGTGAATTTAGCCATTTATGTATCAAGTTATTCTTCAATTATAAGCATATATATATATGCTTATAATTGAAGACATAAACAAAGGAATATCTGTCCATATAACAACGTTATTGCTTCGTTGGACAAAAATAAACAATATGATGTTCTTCAATGGATTTGATACTAATTTGATACTGTTAAGTGCTTTGACACATTCTGTATTGTTAAAAGCACTATATAAATAAAGTTGACTTGACTTGACTTGAATGGATCCTTACCTCTCAAACTAAACAAGGATTTACAGCAGTGGATGCGTTTGTGAGTCAATATTACACATACCTGATATGTACTGCTTTTGTATTATGGATGTTTTGATGTTACTGCTTACACAAATTTAGCAAATACATTCCTTATAAGCTTTCAATTAAACAAACAGCGATCTATCGTTAATGCTTGAGGCTTAGACCTTCAGAATGATATATAGTTTGTCAAGATTAATTTTGTCCCGTTTCATTTAATCTATTAGTAACAATGATGTGCAAACAAAGAGTGTTCAGTGCGATGGCATCCGTGTGCAGCTTAAAGAGTTAATTTTCAGAGGTTCAATGAGGCGGTATTTGCGCGCACGCAATCTGGTTGGTTGAGTTCTCAGGTTCGGGTTCTTGGTCAGTTTTATCACGTCGTAAAATGTGCAGGACGCCGGACATGCTTTGGTTGAAAGACTCTTGAACGGCGTTCACTCGCTTGTGCAGGAGGAAGGCCAGTGTCAAAGTCACAACATATCCTACAATAGTAGAGATGCAAAGTGCTGTGTCAGCAGCAGACCAAGACTGAATAATTGGAATGCCAGCGGGTGGAAGGCGAGCAATAGCTTCTAGAGCTGTATCAACTGGAGTCAAATCAATGAGTTGCGTTCTTTCCTCCTTGATCCTTCCTTCCAATTCTGGATAGAGGATGAAGGAATGCTGTTTGAAGAAGGGTAAAATTTATTTCAGCCTGATACTCATAGTCGGTAAGGTGATACCATGATAAATCGTCAATATGAAGGATCGAGCCCTTTGGGACAGTGATCCATAAAGTTTGGTTGGGAAGAATAATGCGTGTGGCTGTGTCAAGTTGATCGTTCATGAGGGTAGCTGTTCGCGCTGGGGTGTTGACTAGCCATCCGTTTCCGATGATTTTGGCTTGTGTTACCTCACCTTGAGACCGTGGTGTTGCTTTGGCGGGGCAACTAGTATCAGGTCTAATGGATGCTGGGCAGATGTCCTTGGTATTATCATGGACGAAGGATTTACTCGGGAAGAGGAAATTAATGTCCATAGTGAGCGTACACATTTTTAGGTTTGGGGCCAGATAAAGTGTGGTGATGACTGTGTTGGTCTCAGGGTATCTAGGTAGACTAGGGATGTGAAGACTTTGTCACTCTAATGAGGAAGATGGAAAAGACAGAAAAATGTGAAAACACAATTCAACTAAAATAAAAGTTTTTTTTTTTTTCAAATGAGGATTCTTTTTTTTCTCAATTAAATGTTGTTATCAAGAAGGAACACAATATAATTAAATCTCTGTTTTAGCTCACCAGGGAGGCTGCGAAGGCGACAGTTGCTCAACACTTATCTTTCACTTATCTCTCAAACATACTGATAAAATAAAAATGTATAGTCTGAAAGCACTGTAAGTCGCTTTGTATAAAAGAGTCTGGTAAATGTAAATATATGCAAATATATGCATTACATTTCTATTAAAGCTATTAAAATCAATATAATGTATACAGAATTGTGCAGAGAGTAAAACATATTAGTTTTAGGCTCTGCACAACTCTGTATGTGTGTTTATACATATATAAGATACACTCTATGTATATACTTTATTTGCACATACTGTATACAGACATTGGTAGAATATTGGAATACTGACGTAAACTTGTATTTTATATGTACAATAAGCAGAATAATTGCAACATATAGGTAAAACAATTATAAAGTTAGTAAGCATGAAGCCTGTGTAGTCAGAATGCCAGCCTGTCAGTCAAATCCAAAGCAAGAAGCAATCCACAGCAACGCTTTACGACAGCATTGCCTCGTAAAAATAAATTAATGAGGAATTTTTACAAAAGTGCACATCACATACATTGAATATGGAAGCTCAAATGTGTGTGACAGACTAGAACAGACTTCACAGGTTGATGCCATGCATGCATATTTCTAATTGGTTTTAATAGAGGCTGAACGGGCACATTTGCTGGCGATCTTTTAATGGCGGTTGGCAAATCTACTGGAAATTGACTTCTGCCACCTACTGGCATGACAGCTGACATAAAATAAGGAGCGGGCTTAAGGAGAGCCGATATCAAACAGTTAAAAAAAATGCTTGAACGACCCCGATTCCGATCCTTGAGATCCTATTTATAATTTATTATAACCAGTTATAATTAATAATAAATATTTCCCTTTTGAGAAAATTTGCTACAGAATTCCTCTGCTAACTTGACTTGTGATCAAAGATTGCTATGTTTATGACACGTACTTTAGACCAGCGGTTCTCAACCCGCGGCCCGCAGGCCGCATGCGGCCCGTCACAAATCCGAATGCCACCCACCATGCTGAATGTTACAGTCTCCATGCTGAATGTTACAGTCTTATGTGTTGAACATAATTAAGAATTAACTTTCAGTTTTACAATTAGTTTTAGTTTTCATTTACATTAATTAAAAAATTTACTAAACCAATATAAGCTAATGTTTTTGTTATGTAAAATAATTTTGTTTTTCATATATTATTTTCAGACATGAGCAGACCTATGTACTCACGTAATTAATGTTACGCATTTATCGAACACTTCCAAGCGCACACTTTGGCAGAATTAATTTCAAATAGTCATCAGTAGCCATTAGTTCTGTAAAATTGAGCATCAGAATGGATACATTTGTTAAGACGGAAAACAAAATGGGGAAAATGCCAGCGAAGAAACGCATTCAAACAAGAATAGTCTCAGCATCCGCGGTGAAGAGAGTGCTGGACTTACTTTCGGTTTGCCCAGTCACCCATTTGAAGATGTTCAGGCAATAAAGAAACACCCACAAACTACTACGCAGCAATAATTCTTATTACAGAAATGTGGCAAAAAATCTCTGGAGAGAACCTCAGATTATTAAATTTGAAAATGCTTTCTATATTTGGATCAACATAGGCTACATTTGTGAATGCACACTTTCTGCAATGTCGCGTGTCAAGTAACACTTCTGTGCATGTCTTACAGATTGCAATTTACAAGTTACTCATGCAGTTACTCATTTCGAGCAGAATTTCACAAAATTGGTTCTCGACAGCATCGGGCATTTTATTATTGGTGAGTAGAATTATTTATTTTAATAAATTTAATAGTTTAGATATCATAATATTTAGAATATACTGTATATAATATTATAAATCTGGTTGGTTTGTATTGATGACGTAATATGTAAATGACATGCATGCGGCCCGTGAGACTTGTAATTGGACCACAGTGCGGCCCAGTGAAAAAAAAAGGTTGAAAACCACTGCTTTAGAAAATGGCCATTCTGAGGGCGTTCCATAGTGTCATGTATCTGGTTACCACTCACTCAAACTGCACATCACCCATGGACTACATTTCCCATCATGCACTGCACTCACACATTCCCGTCCACCATTACACCAATCACACAGCTGTCACCATTCACTCATCAACTCTGATTGCCTCACCACACCTGCACCTCATTCACTCACTCACATAAAAGCAGCACACAAACACTCACCCAGTGCGAAGTCTTGTTTTGCCCTGGCTAACATTTCCGAGCGGTTTCCCTAGTTTGTCTTCCCGTGTTCTACCTGGACTGTTGACTTCCTCTCCTGATCGTTTGCTGCCTGCCTCTCTGACCCCGCCTGCTTTCTGGTAATCCTCTCTGTCTGCCGCCTGCCCTGACCCCTTGCTCTGCCTCTGATTACGACTCTGCCTTGTCTACGTTGCCCTCGATACCACTGCTTGATATTTGCCTGTTTGACCTCCTCCTTGTATTAATAAAGCTGCAAGTGGATCTACTCTCGCCTCTGACCAGTCATTCGTTACAGAAGACTTCGCCACAACAAGGATTCAGCAGCTTTTCCAAAGAACCCTGGCCAGGTATGAATCCATACGTCCTGCTGCTCGACCTGAAACAGGGGAGTTCGCCTATTGAGGAGTACGTCACTCAGTTCTACGAAATATCTCGCAAGGTACCGTCTGATGAGGTTGCATTAAAGGACATTTTTCGTTTTGGTTTATGTGAGCCCATTAAGTCATACTTACCTGAAGGGAAGTTTCATTGTAGTTTGAAGGATTTTATGAACTATGCTTTGCTGTGCGCTGGCTCTTCGATTACCGTGGGTGGTGCAGAGGAGGAACATGACACCGCACCCACTCCTGTAATGGCGGACGCACAGAGCACGATCGCAAAATGTCGGCCACGCCTGAGTCCCGGCCAAAGGGCCACCAGGCCTGCAGATGCACCTCTTCGGCCAGGACTGATTGCTTGTGTGTTGGACGCACCCATGGTGTCGGTGAGAGCAGCTGGCATCCCCAAGTCCGCTCCAGAGCCCGCTCCGTCCCGGGAGCTTGCAGAGTCCGCTCCAGAGCCCGCTCCGTCCCGGGAGCTTGCAGAGTCCGCTCAGAGCCCGCTCCGTCCCAGGAGCTTGCAGAGTCCGCTCAGAGCCCGCTCCGTCCCAGGAGCTTGCAGAGTCCGCTCAGAGCCCGCTCCGTCCCAGGAGCTTGCAGAGTCCGCTCAGAGCCCGCTCCGTCCCAGGAGCTTGCAGAGTCGCTCCAGAGCCCGCTCCGTCCCAGGAGCTTGCAGAGTCCGTTCAGAGCCCGCTCCGTCCAGGAGCTTGCAGAGTCCGCTCCAGAGCCGCTCCGTCCCAGGAGCTTGCAGAGTCGCTCAGAGCCCGCTCCGTCCCAGGAGCTTGCAGAGTCCGCTCAGAGCCCGCTCCGTCCCAGGAGCTTGCAGAGTCCGCTCAGAGCCCGCTCCGTCCCAGGAGCTTGCAGAGTCCGCTCAGAGCCCGCTCCGTCCCAGGAGCTTGCAGAGTCCGCCCAGAGCCGCTCCGTCCCAGGAGCTTGCAGAGTCCGCTCCAGAGCCCGCTCCGTCCCAGGAGCTTGCAGAGTCGCTCCAGAGCCCGCTCCGTCCCAGGAGCTTGCAGAGTCCGCTCAGAGCCCGCTCCGATCCAGGAGCTCGCGAGTCCGCTCCAGAAGCCGCTCCGATCCAGGAGCTCGCGGAGTTCGCTCAGAGGCCGCTCCGATCCAGGAGTTCGCAGAGTTCGCTCAGAGGCCGCGCCCGATCCAGGAGCTCACAGGTTCGCTCAGAGGCCGCTCCGATCCAGGAGCTCACAGAGTTCGCTCCAGAGGCCGTCCCGATCCAGGAGCTCACAGAGTTCGGCTCTCCGTCTCCGCTGGTCCCGCCCAGCTCTCCTCTCTCCGCCTGGTCCCAGCTGCCTCGCCGCTGGTTCCGTCCAGTTCTACCGGCGCCCAAGAGTCAGAGCCACCTGAGTGCCCAAGAGAGTCAGAGCCGCCCGGCGCCAGAGATTCAGCGCTTCCAGAGTGCCCCTCGGTAGTGGGTTAACCAAGAACTTTCATGGAGAGCTCCCTCCATTGCTCACGGAGACCCCGGACCCGCCATGGCCCATGAGGTCCCCTGATCCATCAGGGCTGCCCGAGCCCCGGATCTACCATGGCGCTTAAACTCCCTGCCCGGTTCCTGAAACCAAATGTGCTCTCTCTGCCTCTTGTGTCTCCGTTTCCTCTAGGTCCCAGTCTCGGCCAGGGATCTCTGTTCTGCCCTGGAGGGCACCTGCTCCGTTGTGGAGGCCTCCTGTCTCATCTGCTTTGCCCTGGTGGGCGCCTGTCTCGTCTGCTCCGCCCTGGAGGGCGCCCGTCTCGTCTGCTCCGCCCTGGAGGGCGTCTGTCTCGTCTGCTCCGCCCTTGTGGGCGTCTGTCTCGTCTGCTCCGCCCTGGTGGGCGTCTGTCTCGTCTGCTCCGCCCTGGTGGGCGCCTGTCCTGCCAGAGTCACCCCACGTCTCCGCCGACCTGCCAGAGTCACCTCACGCCTCCGCCGACCTGCCAGAGTCACCTCACGCCTCCGCCCGACCTGCCAGAGTCACCTCACGCCTCCGCCGACCTGCCAGAGTCACCTCACGCCTCCGCCCGACCTGCCAGAGTCACCTCACGCCTCCGCCCGACCTGCCAGAGTCACCTCACGCCTCCGCCGACCTGCCAGAGTCACCTCACGCCTCCGCCCGACCTGCCAGAGTCACCTCACGCCTCCGCCGACCTGCCAGAGTCACCTCACGCCTCCGCCCGACCTGCCAGAGTCACCTCACGCCTCCGCTGACCTGCCAGAGTCACCTCACGCCTCCGCTGACCTGCCAGAGTCACCTCACGCCTCCGCTGACCTGCCAGAGTCACCTCACGCCTCCGCTGACCTGCCAGAGTCACCTCACGTCACAGTGGTCTACCCAGTGTCCCTTCACATCCTTGCTGTCTCGTCCGCCCTGCCCTGGTGGGCTCCTGTCATTGGCCCCACATGGACCTGGCCTCCGTCCCTCCCCGGTTCCACCTCCGCTCCACCACCCTCCGGAGTATGCTTTGTGTGCGTCTGGAAGCCGCTCTTAGGGGGCTCTGTCATGTATCTGGTTACCACTCACTCAAACTGCACATCACCCATGGACTACATTTCCCATCATGCACTGCACTCACACATTCCGTCCACCATTACACCAATCACACAGCTGTCACCATTCACTCATCAACTCTGATTGCCTCACCACACCTGCACCTCATTCACTCACTCACATAAAGCAGCACACAAACACTCACCCAGTGCAAGTCTTGTTTTGCCCTGGTTAACATTTCCGGCGTTTTCCTAGTTTGTCTTCCGTGTTCTACCTGGACTGTTGACTTCCTCTCCTGATCGTTTGCTGCCTGCCTCTCTGACCCCGCCTGCTTTCTGGTAATCCTCTCTGTCTGCCGCCTGCCCTGACCCCTTGCTCTGCCTCTGATTACGACTCTGCCTTGTCTACGTTGCCCTCGATACCACTGCTTGATATTTGCCTGTTTGACCTCCTCCTTGTATTAATAAAGCTGCAAGTGGATCTACTCTCGCCTCTGACCAGTCATTCGTTACACATAGCATTACAACTTGTACTACACCCTGAATATTTCATTAAGTATTTTAAGTTTTCATGATAGATCGTAAGGTGAAGACACTTATAGCTAATATGCATATACAAAGCAAGCATACACACCTTTTTTTGTTGAAAGCATGATGAATTGATCCATTAAGCAAGACTGTAATATTTCCACACGCAGCCATTGCAAACTGCAAAGACAGATTCAAACCAATGATATGCATTAATGAAGCTGAATTCCATTTTGATAAAAAAAATTGAATTACCATTTATACAACACTGCTGGTCAGCTGAGAGCTAGTATACAGTTTTGTGACATATAGTTAATATATGTTTTTAATAATATGTAATGATAAAGGCTTACATTCCGAGAAGCCTTTTTCCAAAGTGAATACACAGGATGGTTCAAACAGGTTGACCATTTTGGACAGGACTGATAGTCAAAACCTTAGGGCAGACAAAGAGAAAGAGGGCTTTAGTAGCCTATGGATGATTTATATCTATTCAAACATTACATGTTTTCTGTCCATCTATCATCAGTAAAAGTAGTAATTGTACCATCTTTTGGCGGTACCTCTTTCTCTCTCCTGCTGCCCACACCAGATCAGATCATTGAACATAAATCCCAGCAGTGTGTCTTCTAACGTCCAGAAGGATCCTGTGACAGCTGCATAGCTGTGCATGTGGTCTCTCGTCTTACTCCAGAACAGCAACTTGAAAATAATTAGAATTTTTTAATAAAATTAATGTAACAAACAAACAAACAGAAACCTTTAAGGACATTTTTTTTGGCTTTTAATACAACAGTCAGTCTTCAATTAAAAAAAGAGCTCCAGATTTATCACATTGCAGGGGATCTCCTGTGTACAGCTCTTTTCACCCGACGGAGGATGGGACCTCTGGATGGTCAGCGGAGATGGAGACCTCCTCAGAGGAGCAGACACAAGATATGACCATGGTGGAGCCAATGGAGGAAGGGACCATGGCAGAGCTGAAGACCAGAATGGAGGAGCCAACAGAGGAGATCACCATAGGGAGTCATTGGAGGAAGAGGTCACAGCAGAACCATCGAGGTGGAAGGACCTGTTGGAGCCAGAGGGACGACGATCCACACCATTATCCAAGGAACTGTTGACCATGGTGGAATCAGTGGATCAGAAGACCGCGTTGGAGCCAGAGGAAATAGAAACCCAGGCAGAATCAGAGGTACCGAGGACCAAGGTGGACATGAAAAGTCAGAGGACCAAGGCGGAACTGCATGGGGGCTTAGAAGACCGAGGCAGAGCCGGTGGATGTGAGGGATAGAATTGCCAATGCGGAGTCAGGAACCTGGAGGGCCGTGATGGAGCTGGAGAGTCATAAGTATCAGATTGTGGTCGAGAGTTCTTCGACCATAGTAGAACTGGCATACAGGACATTGAGCCTGAGGACTAAAAATTTTTAGGTATTTATTTATTTTATTTATTTATTTGCTGGTTTCAATATTCCATTAAATGTGGAAAAAGAAATCTGGCATTATTTTACATGGAGGCATATTTTACATCTAAAATAGCTGGAATTCTAACAGGGTTATGCAGACATTTTATATAGACATTTGTTTTTATGTGATGCATTAAAAATATAAAATGTAATAATATAATATAATTCATATAAAAAATATCAGAAATTATTTTCAGAAAAATACAGGCAATTTTGTCTCTAAAACCCTTTCACTGTAAACAGAATAAAATAACAAAACGTACTGTGGAGCAGGTTGGGCATGACACTGAACACTGAAACAAGTCCACCTTCTAATGCTAGAGATAAATAAAAGAAAACGAAAAAAAGGCATTTGCTCAAACTAAACCAGTTTTGTGCAACCTTTCCTTTAGGCAAACAAACAATAAATACATGCATACATACATAATTAAAAAATAACTACACACTGCAAAAAATACTTTTCTTACTTAGATTTTTTTGTCTTGTTTCCAGGCAAAATATAAAACAAGTCTGGACATTTTCTGGACAAGTAAACATTTTCCTGAAACAGGCAAAATAATCTGCCAATGGGGTAAGCAAAGTAATCTTATTTTGAAATATAAACAGGGCTGGCGCAAACTCAACTGCCGCTCTAGGCAAAACCCTATCGTGCCGCTCCCAGAGTGCTAAATTAAATATGATTTTAAAGATGCATGTGAAAGACTGGAAAATTTGTTTATTGATACAATTGCATTAAAATAAATGCAGACACGGCATACTTTCTGATGATCAATTTCTTCCCCCTACTGTGTAACATAAAAATAAATAATAAAATAATAATAAATAAATAACAACACTGTAAAAAGTGATAAGTTGACTTAACAACTTAAGTGATAAGTTGACTTAAATTAAGAAACCCGTTGCCTTAAAATTATTAAGTAAATAATAATTAAAAAATTAAGTTATGTGAGCTTGACAGTTCACTTAATTATTGTACATTATTGTTATTTACTTTTTTATCAAAATAAAATTAAGTGAACTTGGTAGTTCACTTAATCTTTTTAATTTGTATTATTATTTACTTAATAATTTTAAGGCAACGGGTTTCCTCAATTTTAAGTTAAGTCAACTTATCACTTTTTACAGTGTAGCCTATAGTCACTGGAGGAGCTGGAGTTTTATACATGGGGTGGCCAAGGCTAAATCAGGGGGTCCATATAGACCATGACAGAAAATCAATATATAACTCTAACCTGGCATAAAAAAGCATGATTAAATCCTATGATTGCTGCTTACTTCACATTACCCCACATTAGCTATGCATTCCTACTGTAACTTCAAATGTTAGTCTATTGAAACTTATTTATTTTACTTCTACGATCTCATTAACCAGTGGTTGGAGCAAAAGATCTAACATTAACTTGTAGGCTACAGTGAATTTTGTAAATGTTGTTTAGGGAACTTAAAACTTCAACTTACTTCAAACAAGGCTGCCAGCCTTTGAGTTCACAGCCTGGAGTGATAATTATTCAGGATTAATTAACAAGCTTGCGATTCAGTGCACTAGTCAGAGGTTTTTGAACAGTAAGATTTTTTATGTTTTTAAAGAAATCTCTTCTGCTTACCAAGCCTGCATTTATTTTATCCAAAATACAGCAAAAGCATTAATATTGTAAAATAGTTTTACTATTTAATTTAACTTTCTATTTGAAAATTTGAAAACGCAATTTGAAATCTATTTTTTTAGCATCACTATTCCAGTCATTGTCCTTCAGAAATCATTATAATATTCTGATTTGCTGCTCAAAAAACATTTATTATTATTATTATTCTGAAAACAACTGAGTAGAGTTTTAAGTTGCTTTGATGAATAAAAAGATCCAAAGATCAGCATTTATCTGAAATATAAATATGTTGTTACATTATAAATTACTTTATCATCACTTTTGATATATTTAAAGCATACTTGCTAAATAAAAGTTTTAATTTATACCCCCACCCCAAAAAAAATATTGTATTAATTGTTTATTAAATGTAGATAATAATAATAATAATGAAAAATAATAATAATATTGACTCCAAGCTTTTGAATGGTATGGTGTATAATCTCACAAACACTTTTTATTTAAAAAGAAAATGCTGATCTTTGGATTTTTCTATTCTTTAAATAATCCTGAAAAAATTTACTCATATGTTTTAAATATTAATGCTAATCATAATATTTTTCTTGAGCAACAGATCAGCATATTAGAATAATTTCTGAAGGATCATGTTACTGGAGTAAAGATAATGCAAATTTAGCTTTGATCACAGAAATCAATTAGGCTAAATTTTATTAATCAAATAAAAAGCAGTTATTTTAAATAGTGAAACAAATATTTCACAAAATTACAGATTTTTCTGCATTTTGGATCAAATAAATGCAGGCTTGGTGAGAAGATAATTCTTTAAAAAAAACATGAAAAATCTCAGTTTGGTTCACTAGGCTACACAATCATGGGGAAGACTGCTGATCTGACAGTTGTCCAGAAGACAATCATTGACACCCTTCACAAGAACGGTAAGCCACAAACATTCATTGCCAAAGAAGCTGGCTGTTCACAGAGAGCTGTATCCAAGCATGTTAACAGAAAGCTGAGTGGAAGGAAAAAGTGTGGAAGAAAAAGATGCACAACCAACCGAGAGAACCACAGCCTTATGAGGATTGTCAAGCAAAATCTATTCAAGAATTTGGGTGAACAGTAAATTAACATACTTTCCAGAAGGCCAACAATTCACTAAAAATGTTTTTTTTATTGGTCTTATGAAGTATTCTAATTTGTTGATATAGTGAATTGGTGGGTTTTTGTTAAATGTGAGACCAAATCATCACAATTAAAAGAACATTATGTCGTGACGACATAGGGGATTTACTTGGAAGCCCCGATCATCTCTGACTTAAGAGAAAACGCCAATGAAATTGGCTAGTGGATTTTGCATACCTGAGCCACTCCCCGTGCATATGGGTATAAAAGGGCGACAGGTGCATCTACTGATTAGGTTTTACGCTGAGGAGCCGAGACGAGTCCCTGGCAACCAGCGATGGTTCAAGATTGTGGCATGGGGACATAACGTCTCCGTTCCCTCCATCAGGGAACGGGGGTTACGTATGTAACCTAGACGTTCCCTATCTGTCGGTCACTACGAGTTATGTCGTGACGACATAGGGGTCCTCCAGTGAAAGACAGCTTCAGGTCTTTCCTATTTGTTGTTACAGCTTGCCGTAATGGCAGGGAAGCGAGCCTTCCAGAGAAGGGCGCTACGGAGGCCACATCCTGCCCGAAGGGAGGTAACATGTGGAGACACTGATATGGACTGGCCCAGGCTTGGGGCAGTACTACATACGACTGGACTCTGGGGCAGATCCTACCTAGGAGTAGGGAGGAGGGCTGCCAGCAGAACCTGACAGAAGCTCTGTCACAGGGAAGACACAGGTTTACCGTGAGGGAAACCTTACCATGGAAGAATACACATATGGGATTACCCGAAGGGGAATCAGGCCATACAGACCTAGCCCAGTACAGGGGCTGACCGGAGACCCAGGCGAGCTAACACCAGTACTGGGCCTGGCGTCAGACTGCTCCGCCCAGTCTAACTGCCGGGGGTGCTTGGAGGATTCCACCAGGGTCACCGTCCGGGTGAACTGGGGAGAAAAAAGGCGATCATATCCCCGGGTGAGGGGGATTGGCGCAGCAAGCGTGACACCGGCCAGTTCTTCCCGCCCATTACTTACCCAACACACGGGAAGAAACTGGCTCAACGTGGAGATTGTAGAATCTTAAAGGTGTTCGGTGTCGCCCAGCCCGCAGCTCTGCAGATGTCTGCCAAAGAGGCGCCGTGCGCCAACGCATGGGAGGAGGCAACACTCCTGGTGGAGTGAGTCCGCACACCCAGGGGGCAAGGCTCGCCTTGCGACTGGTACGCCAAGGCGACGGTCTCCACTATCCAGTGGGCCAACCTCTGTTTGGAGACAGCCTTCCCTTTCTGCTGCCCTCCGTGGCAGACAAAGAGATGCTCAGAGCTTCTGACGCTCCGGGTGCGGTCCACGTATATGCGCAATGCTCTTACGTGACACAGCAACGTTAAGGCTGGATCTGCCTCCTCCGAGGGCAGTGCTTGCAGGTTCGCCACCTGATCGCGGAAGGGCGTGGTGGGAACCTTGGGCACGTATCCAGGCCGGGGTCTCATGACAACGTGAAAGTAGACCGGCCCGAACACAAGGCACTCTTCGCTTACCGAAAACGCCTGGAGGTCCCCGACCCGTTTGATGGAAGTGAGCGCGGTCAGGAGCGCTGTCTTAAGAGACAGGAACTTCAGCTCGACTGAGTCCAGCGGCTCAAAGGGGTCCCTCTGAAGTCCAGCCAGGACGATAGAGAGGTCCCAAGAGGGCACAAGGGGTAGCCTGGAGGGATTCATCCTCCTGGCACCCTTCAGGAACCTCACGATAAGATCATGCTTTCCCAGGAACCGGCCGTCCACTGCATCGTGGTGAGCCGCGATAGCGGCTACATACACTTTCAAGGTGGAGGGTGACAGCCTACGCTCCAACCTTTCTTGCAGGAAGAAAGCACTACTCCAATCGTGCACCTTTGGGGGTCTCCTCAAGAACGAGGCGAGAAGAACACCAGGTCGCGAACAGACTCCATTTCAGTGCGTAGGTTTGCCTTGTTGAAGGAGCTCTAGCCTGAATGATGGTCTCTACCACTGCCGGTGGTAGACCACTCAAGTCTGCCGCGTCCCGTCCAGGAGCCACACATGGAGGTTCCATAGATCTGGACGCGGGTGCCATATGGTGCCGAGCCCCTGAGAGAGCAGTTCCTTCCTCAGAGGAATGCGCCAGGGAGGTGCTGTCACGAGGGAAATTAGTTCGGGAAACCAGGTCCGGGTGGGCCAATGGGGCGCGACCAGCAGGACCTGCTCCTCGTCCTCCCTGAGCTTGCACAGTGTCTGTGCGAGTAGGCTCACTGGGGGAAACGCATACTTGCCTAAGGCCTGAGGCCAGCTGTGTGCCAGTGCGTCTGTGCCGAGGGGGCCCTCGGTCAGAGAGAAGTACAGCGGGCAGTGGGAGGACTCTGGGGAAGCAAACTACCTGAGCTTCCCTGAATCGACTCCAGATCAGCCAGATCGTCTCGGGATGGAGTCGCCACTCTCCGGGGAATGAGAGCTGTCGTGAGAGCGCGTCGGCCACACGATTGAGCTTCCCCGGGATGTGAACAGCGCAGTGACTTGAACTGCGTGGGACTCCAGAGGAGGAGATGGCGGGCAAGCTGTGACATGCGGTGTGATCGTATACCTCACAGCCGGTTGATGTACGAGACCGCCGCAGTGTTGTCCGTGTGGACTAGCACGTGCTTGCCCAACAGCATTGGCCGGAACTGCCGTAAGGCTAAATGCACTGCCCACAGCTTTAGGCAGTTGATGTGCCAAAGCAGTCGGGGCCCTGTCCAGAGCCCCGAGGCTGCCTGCCCGTTGCATGTATTGCCCCAGCCCGTGCTGGAGGCATCTGTTGTGACAACAGTGTGCCGGGACACTTGTTCTAGGGGCACCCCGGCCCGTAGAAAGGCAAGGTCCGTCCAGGGGCTGAGGGAGCGGCGACACTGCTGGGTGATACCCACTCGCAGGGTACCGCAGCGCCATGCCCACCTCGGCACCCGGGAGTGTAGCCAGTGCTGAAGTGGTCTCATATGAAGCAATCCGAGCGGCGTGACTGCAGCTGCGGATGCCATATGCCCCAGGAGCCTCTGAAACGGTTTCAGTGGTACCACATTCCTGCCTCTGAAGGAACTCAGGCAGTTCAGCAATGCTTGGGCACGTTCCTCCGTGAGGCGTGCCGTCATACTCACCGAGTATAACGTCTAAAGTCTAACATCTAACTCCACACCGAGAAAAGAGATTCTCTGCACAGGGGAGAGCTTGCTCTTTTCCCAGTTGACCCGAAGCCCCAACTGGCTGAGGTGCCGGAGCACCAAGTCCCTGGGATCGACCAATTGCTCTCTGGATTGGGCTAGGATAAGCCAATCGTCGAGGTAGTTGAGGATCCTGACGCCCACCTCCCGTAACGGGGTAAGGGCGCCTTCTACGACCTTTGTGAACACACGGGGAGACAGGGAGAGCCCGAAGGGGAGGACCCTGTACTGCCATGCTCGACCTTCGAACGCAAACCGTAGGAATGGTCTGTGTCGCAGAAGGATCGAAACATGAAAGTAAGCATCCTTCAGGTCGATCACTGCAAACCAATCCCGGGGCTGGATGCATTTGATAATGCGCCTGAGCGTCTGCATCTTGAATGGAAGCTTGTGTAAAGCCCGGTTCAAAACTCCCAGATCCAGGATTGGTCGAAGGCCACCACGTTTCTTGGGTACGATGAAGTAAGGGCTGTAAAACCCCTGCCTCCTCTCGGCTGGAGGGACTGGCTCGATTGCGTCCTTTGCCAGGAGGACAGCAATCTCCTCGCGCAAGACAGGGGCGTTCCGGACTGCCACCGACGTCTCGAGAACTTGGGAGGTCGCCTGGCGAACTGAATCGCGTAGCCGAGTCGAATTGTGCGCGTGAGCCAGCGAGACATGCTGGGCAGCATGAGCCACGCCTCCAGACGCTGTGCAAGCGGCTCCAACGGCACAATTGACATACCTGTGGTGGTGCAGCGAAAGGGAGTAGGGGTGGATGGTACAGAAGGCGGTGCATTCTGAGGCGTCCTCACCGAACTCCCTGGGTCCCAAACGGGACTGGCCAGAGGTGCGTGGGGAGGAATGTCGTCCCCGAACCGTACTCTCTTGGCTACTGGCAAATGGGTGGGCGAGTGAGGAGGAAGCAGGGTGTCGACACTGTCGTCCCATGGACCTGAGAACCCGGAGGAAAAGGAAATTACTCTTTTCTTGAGAAATGGGTACCGCTGGCCCTTGGACCAGCGGCAGACCAGAAATGGAAGATTCTCCTCCCGGCCCTCCACCAGGGGAAGGAGCGCGCTGTTCTCGCCGTCCTCCTGAGAAAGAGCAAATTCCAACATCTCCGGGTTGCCCCGCCAGGGCCACTCTTCACGACTTCCTGACGACTTGGGGCCTGGCTGGGATGCGGAGGGCGCCTCCTCCGCAGAGGCTCGGCTACCAGCCAAGGTATCCATTCGGCCTGGGGCGGAGCAGCTCTGGAGGACGCAGGAGGGCGCCCACGGCGACGGGCAGACTGAGGCCTGGCCCCGGGGGGCAGCGGTGGATGGTGCATCATGCCGGGGCAGGTGTGCTGGATCGCTGTACTGCCGAGAACTGCTGGGCAAAGCCCTCGACAGCCCTGCCTGGGAGATGGGGGCGTCGAGAAAGTGTGCCTTGTCGACGTCCTTCATCTCTATCATGTTAAGCCAGAGATGGCGCTCCTGGACCACCATGGTGGACATCGCCTTTCCGAGGGACCGCGCCGTGACTTTCGTCGCTCGTAGAGTGAAGTCAGTTGCCGTGTGCAGCTCCTGCATCAACCCCGGGTCGGTACTACCCTCGTGCACCTGTTTGAGCGCCTTGGCTTGGTGAACCTGCAGGATAGCCATGGCGTGCAGGGCGGAGGCTGCCTGGCCCGCAGCGCTATAAGCTTTGGCCGCGAGAGCGGCTGTCAGCTTACAGGCCTTGGACGGGAGACGCGGACGGTTCCTCCAAGTGGCGGCGTTTTATGGGCACAGGTGCACCGCGATCGCTCTCTCCACCCGTGGGCCGCTGCACCCTGGCCACTCCGCCGGGAGGGTAGTGAGGATGGAGGAGGCGGACAAGGCTTCTGGCCGTGAAAGGGGCCATCCACGACTCCTTGCTCCGGAAGAAAGGCATGCCGTGATGTGAAAGCGCCCAATCGAAAACCAACTGCAGGGGCGGTCTATTGACTCAAGAAGCGCCTACCCGTCAGCTCTGGGTCCAATGCCCACACGCAAACTGTGTCATTGGATCATTGTTGCTGCCCACCAGGCATCAGGCAATATGGCTGCGTGAAGCCTCTGAAATTACGTCAAAATAACCCATCTACAGACCTATGTAATGAGGGTGCTAATCCTTTCATAAAGGAAAGGCGACATCACAACGAAATCATGCTCATACGCCCACAACATTCTTCGTTCTTCGATTCTTCGTTCAAGATGCGCCATACCGCTGCAAGCTCCGGGAATACTTAGCAGTTTTTTTTTTTTTTTTTTACGTGTTAGATGTTGTTAGTATAACTGTCTACGATAGAGACACACTTTTAAACATTGGTTCCTCCGTCGCGCAACGCAAACCGGACTTTGATTTCTTGAATGCCGGTGGATTGTTCACAGACACGGCATCAGAGCCCTTTGTCTGGGTCGCGCAACCGAGGAAACGCCGCCGACGCCGAAAAAGAGGGAAGAGAGCTGGCGTTCTCGTCAGACTGAGACGCCGTGCTTTCCGACCTCCTCTCCCAACAATTTTGCTGGCTAACGTTCAGTCACTGGATAACAAACTCTGTGAACTGCGTGCGCGCATCTCATACCAATGAGAAACAAGGGATTGCTGCGTTATTTGCCTCACAGAAACCTGGATGTCTGCAATGGTTCCAGACTCAGCCATCGAGCTCATGGGCTTCTCCGTGCACCGCTCGGATAGAGCAAAGGAGCTCACAGGAAAAAGCAGAGGCGGGGGTGTTTGTTTCTATATCAACAACTCATGGTGTGATGAAAGGAACATACACTCTATTAAATCCTTCTGCTCCCCTGATCTGGAATTTCATATGCTTCTGTGTCGACCATTCTGGCTACCGAGGGAATTTACAACGATCATAATCACGGCTGTTTACATTCCTCCTCAAGCCAATACAGACCAGGCACTCAGGGAACTGTACGGGAATATAAGTGAGCAGGAAACCACACACCCAGATGCAGCTTTTATTATCACGGGGGACTTTAATAAAGCCAACTTCAGAACAATAGCTCCAAAATACTTTCACCATCAACACGCGTGGAGCTCGTATACTGGACCATTGTTACACTTCTTTCCGGGATGCATACAAGTCCCTCCCCCGCCCACCTTTCAGCAAATCGGATCACTCTTCCGTTCTGCTTCTGCCTGCTTATAGACAGAAACTGAAACGTGAAGCACCCGCCTCAGGACAATACAATGCTGGTCGGACCAATCAGACGCTACACTACAGGACTGTTTTGATCACGTGGACATGTTCCGGGCAGCGTCTGATGATGACATAGAGGCGTATTCAGATACGGTCACGTGTTTAATCAGGAAGTGTATAGAAGACATAGTTCCGACAAAAACAATCCGTATCTACCCCAACCAAAGACCGTGGATTAACAGCGATGTTCGATCAGCCTTGTCAGCGCGGACATCTGCCTTTAAATCAGGAAACACTGACGATCGTAAACAAGCCAGTTACGATCTCAGGAGATCCATCAAAGCCGCCAAACGACAATACAAAAACAAAGTTGAAGAACATTTCAACAACAACAACAACAACCCAAGAAGCATGTGGCAGGGCATTAACAAAATCACAGGCTTTAAAGGGAATAAACCAGCTAACGTTACTGTGAACATTGCTGCCTCTCTACTGGATGAGCTCAACATCTTTAATGCTCGTTTCGAGGCTAATAACACCGCCCACACAGAGAACGCTCCCGCGGCTGCCGCAGAAGAGGTGAGTCCACTCTTGCTTTCTGTCGCGGATGTAACCCGATCCTTCAAATGGGTGAACATCAGTAAAGCCGTGGGCCCGGATGGTATACCAGGCCGTGTGCTCAAAGCATGCGCTTTTCAACTAGCCGGGGTTTTTACAGACATTTTCAATCTGTCCCTTTCTCTGTCTGTGGTTCCCTCATGCTTCAAAAAATCAACCATTGTGCCCATACCAAAGAAAAATAAAATCACATGCTTGAATGACTGGAGGCCCGTTGCTCTGACCTCCATCTTCAGCAAGTGTTTTGAGAAGCTCGTCAGAGAACACATCTGCTCTGTGCTGCCTGCTTCACTGGACCCACTACAATTTGCATACCGCATTAACCGTTCCACAGACAATGCTATTGCCTTCACCCTGCACACTGCTCTCTCCCACCTGGATAATAAGAACACCTATGTGAGGATGCTGTTCGTGGATTATAGTTCGGCATTTAACACCATAGTGCCTGTCACACTGGTTGCGAAGCTCCAGACTCTGGGACTGAACAGATCTCTGTGCAGCTGGATCCTGGAATTCCTGACAGGCAGAAGTCAGGTGGTCAGAATGGGCAACAACACCTCATCTCCCCTGACCCTCAACACTGGTGCACCGCAGGGCTGCGTCCTCAGCCCACTCCTGTACTCCCTGTACACACATGACTGTACAGCTACACACAGCTCCAACGTCATCGTCAAATTTGCCGATGACACAACGGTGATAGGCCTGATCACCGACAACGATGAGACGACCTACAGAGAGGAGGTGAGTACCCTGACTAAATGGTGCCAGGAGAACCACCTCTCACTCAACATCGACAAGACCAAGTAGCTGGTGGTGGATTACAGGAGACAGAGCAGAGAACACACACCCATCACTATCGACAAGACACCTGTGGAGCGGGTAAACAGCTTTAAGTTCCTCGGCGTTCACATCACCGAGGATCTCACATGGTCTGCTCACACAGATGCAGTGCTGAAGAAGGCACATCAGCGTCTCTTCTTTCTGAGATGGCTGAGGAAGTTTGGAACGAGCCCCAGAATCCTCAGATCCTTCTACACCTGCACTGTGGAGAGCATCCTGACCGGCTGCATCACCGCCTGGTTTGGAAACAGCACTGCTGGCAACCGCAGGGCTCTGCAAAGGGTCATGCGAACTGCCCGCCACATTGTTGGAGGTGAGCTTCCCTCCCTCCAGGACATCTACACCAGGCGGTGTACAAGGAAAGCCCGGAGGATTATCAAAGACTCCAGCCACCCGTCCCACAGACTGCTCTCTCTGCTGACCTCAGGGAGACATCTCCGCAGCATCCGATCCCGCACTAGCCGACTGAGGATAAGCTTTTTCCCCCAGGCTATCAGGCTAATGAACAGTCAGAAATAACTCACCTACATCACACTCCCACTCACACAACATGCCATGCACTGCACTTTAACACAGTTCTGCCGGACTACACGCACACACTGCACTAACACATCTGCTATCACTGGACACCATACAAAGCACATCCATGACATTGCATATGCATAATCTGTTGCACCTTTGCACAACTATATGTTGCACAAACATCTGCTGTAAATGTATAATCTGTTGCACCTTCACATATTTCTATGTATAGATGTGTACATAATGTAGATGTGTACATACAGTGTATAATGTGTATTGATAACTAAGTATGTCTTTATAGTACACTGTGTGTACTGAGTATATGTATTTTGCACATTATCTTCTGTACAGTCTGTAAATACTGTATGAAATCTATGAATCGCTATGAGTCCATATGTAACTTGTTGTTGTTGTTTTATTTGCACTGTCTGGAGCACGCTCGTAAGAATTTCACTCACCAAGGCACTTGTGCTGTGGTGATGTGACAATAAAAGTGATTTGATTTGATTTGAACAGGCGCATGAGTCATCCACGAACGCATCTTCAGCGTGTTGGAAGCCCAGACACTGAAGGCAACGATCGTGTCCGTCATCCGCAGACAGGAAACGACTGCAACCAGAAGGACATGGACGAAACGGCATCTTGAAAAATACGCGATCGTCCGTGATTTGCTCTTTTAGAATTTGCTCTCTTAGTTAAAGTGCCCAGGGGAATCGCTGATGAGAGGGACTCTGCTGATCGCACCGTTACGCCAACCAGGAACAAAACAAAGATGAAAGGCTTTGTGGAGATCAGCACTCTTCTCATCCACTCTTTTATACCCATATGCACGGGGAGTGGCTCAGGTATTCTAAATCCACTAGCCAATTTCATTGGCGTTTTCTCTTAAGTCAGAGATGATCTGGGCTTCCAAGTAAATCCCCTATGTCGTCACGACATAACTCGTAGTGACCGACAGATAGGGAACCAAAGACTTAAACTACTTCAGTCTGTGTGCACTGAATTTATTTAATGGACGAGTTTCACAATTTGAGTTGAATTAGTGAAATAAATGAACTTTTCCACAACATTTTAATTTATTGAGATGCACCTGTAAATTTGATCTTACGATCATTTCTCAGATATGCGTACGTGCGATTCATAGAATGAAGTTACGAAAAGATATCGCGCGTATGCCTCTCTTTCAGATGTGAAATCTATAAAATCGCAAATGATTTTAAACTTGCAAGCAATTGAATTGTTTCAGCTCTCTGCCATGTAAACGACTCCTAATTAATGCCATTAACATATAAAATATCATCAATCATCATAATTTAGAACAGCGAGCTGCAAGAACAACTTATATTTAAAAAAAAACTATAATACTCCGACAATAAAAATCGCGTACGTCTGCTCAGACCCTGACATGATGCTATGCACTTTTCCACATCAAAGACCGTCTTTATAAATATGAGCATTGGCGTGGATTTAAACGTACACTCTACGATCAAATCGGAGCGTATGCACACTTTATAAACGAGGCCCGAGATGCGTCACATCCTTGGGTTCACGGCTAAAATAAACACTTCTTTCAGTACGATTAAACAAAGAAATAGCAGCATCTTAATTATTGGGGTGGCACCCCCCCCCTCCGCCACTGCCTATAGTTTTAATACAGTTTAGTTTCCATGTAAGTTTTGGTTATTAAAGTTTAGCTTTACAGAGCACAGACATTTTAATTTAAGCTTATTGACAAAAACCACTAGCAACAAAATTAAAGCATGCTGAGATTGATTAGAAAACTATTATTTATTTTTGATTATTTTATTTACAATTACACTTATGCATTTAGCAGATGCTTTTATCCAAAGCGACTTACAGTGCATTCTGGCTATATTTTTTTTTGTCAGTATGTGTGTTCCCTGGGAATTAAACCCACAACCTTTTGTGTTGCTAATGCAATGCTCTACTACTGAGCCACAGGAACATTATTTAGTTGCTGTTGGTTTTGTTTTGTTTTAGTTTTTCATTTTTTTTTTCTTGCTTAAATGCCTTTATTTTTCATCAAATGCAGTTTTTAATACAACATATTTCACCGTTTAAACATGTATACAACATTTCTTACATTTAAACTCATTTAACAAGCATTTTAGAAGCAAACATACAACATTTTATAGTCGCAAAAAGGCAAATGAGGCTCGTTTATGTGACTTGCTTTGCAAAAAATAAAATGGTTTACTGTTTTATTCCACAAATGAAACACTGTATAGCCTTATAAATATGATAAAGGCTAAATATTTAGTACTCTACTTGGCTAAAACAAAAACAAAACACGGTTTGGATGCCTATTTAATAGATAACAATAGGCTATTACACTTGTGTTATAGGCCTATGTTTCTCTCTCACACACATACATTAGGCTATAATCTTACCTTTCAGAAGCCTGTGTCGGACTTTAAAACTCATCAGACATCACCAGCAGCAAAAAACATTAATGTCTGAATAGTTTTGTTTGTTTTGATGACATTTATGAATGTACATTAGGATGTTTTGTTTTGTCTCCACTGCACAGGTGAGGGGGCAGCGCGGGAGCAGCATTATGAACCAAAGTTAATTTAGATTTAAAGTAACTAAGGGGTGATAACATGTTAACATGAGTGCAAAAATTCCAAACGAATGCCCAAAAGACAAAACAAATTATCTGTCCTTTTTGCCGCTCTTGAGTTTGCGCTGGCCCTGTTTATATTTGAAATAAGATTATTTTGCTTACCCCATAGCAGATTATTTTGTTTATTTTAAGCATAAACTCACTTAATTCTGACTTGTTTTTGTTGAAAACAAAAAATATTTTTTTACTTGTCTAGAAAATCCTTCTTGATTTAAGAATTTTGAGATATTTTAGCTGAAAATATGACAAAAAAATCTAAGTAAGAAAAGCTTTTTTTGCAGTGAACAAACAACCCCATAACCCTTATAGGATGGGTGATTGTTGCTGTTTTTGCTTTATTTTTTACTTAAAATACAAAGTTAATTCACAATCTGTTCTTGAGCCCAGATTTATTTTTAGCTTTTAATACTCAATATAAATATTTAATACATATTTCTAAAAACTTTATATACTGTTGTTGAGTTGTTTAAAAAAAAAAACTTGCATGGAATCACCTTGCCACATGGTAAAGTCTGAGTGATGACCTGGAACATTTTTTGGTAATCTTTAACTCTCACATGGCAGGGAGATCTCCTAATCACAGCCTTTTCAAACTCCTGCCATATCTTCTCACAATTGTACCTGTTAGACAGAAAATTAAAACATTTATCCAGTTTGCATTTTTAAGGACTCAATGCATATTAGTTAATTAAAGTGAAAGCAATGAGAAAGATACGGATCTGACATTTTTCTCTAAACAAGTTTATGAAATCATGTGAGAGACTGACTACATACAAATATATGATTACATTTTCCTATTAGGAATTTCAAATGTATTGCTTATAAGACACTGTGTTAAAATGAACAATATTAGCATTTAAAATGCTTAAAGACCTACATCCTACCTGGGGTTGAGATTATCCTGGGCTACATATTCAAAACACCGTCGAATGACAACCTGTTTAAGATTTGGTGTGGTCCCAAACTCTGCTGTTACATCCGTGAAAACAAACAGCAAGGCAAATCCTAAACAAATTATAAACATGTTAAACATATAGCGTAAGGGATAAGATAAAACTAGTCATGCGTCTAACAGATGCTTACCTAAAATCATCCTGAAAACAGTGTACTTTCCTCCTCTCTAGCAGTTAACATGCTTCACTAAATCTGAGGTAGAGAAAATTAGATGGTCTTGTGTGCAAATCCCTACAGGGCAGCATCAGGGAGCAGGGAGGGACAAGAACAACATAAGCCTGTGTCCTTAGAAATTACCAAACTAATTTAATCACTGCAAAAATGTCCTTCACCCTCACATTCACACAAGTATGTTCTATATGTCTTATGCTGTTTAGCTGATCTTAAATAAAGAATAATGATTTAAGAATTAAAATAAATAATTCACATTCTGTAAAGATTTTGAAAACACTTTATCAGGGGTCACCACATTCGGTCCTGGAGGGCCGGTGTCCTGCAGAGTTTAGCTCCAACTTGCCTTAACACACCTGTCTTGAAGTTTTAAGTACCAAGCAAGACCTTGATTAGCTGCTTCAGGTGTGTTTGATTAGGGTTGGAGCTAAACTCTGCAGGGACACCGGCCCTCCAGGAACAAGTTTGGTGGCACTTGCATATGTTTGCTAAATATGTAAAGAATTAAACTAGGCCACAGGAATAAGATTTCAGAATGCAGTAAAATAAATTTAATTAGCAAAGCACATACTATATAGGCTAATATTATTCATCATATCATGAAAGACTAAAATAGACACCATTTTGGTTTTGTCCCTCTGAATGAAGAAACCACAAATTCCAGACATAAACCCTTCCACACTCTACATAAAACAGATTCTCATGATTCTAATTATGATGTTAGTTGTTCATTTTCACATAGAGGGAGGAGGGAGTGACCATGTGCACACTTAAGTAGATGAATTAGAGGAGAGTCTTTAATCACAATATCAAAAATATGAATGTTATTTCACATATGTTCACAATTGACTTTATAATTATAAATCACACAGATCTGTTACCATTTCTGTGTCAACATAACTTTAATTATGGGTTAGCTCAAGAGTGGGCAACTAATTTTCCCAAAGGGCCACATGAGAAACTTGTGTTTTTGCATAGGGCCAGACCAATACTCAGCTCTGCCCAAAATATTTTCACCTTATTTTACATGGCAACAATGGTGCCGCCATTGGGTTCGTTTTGTCATCTTACTTCCGGCTGAGAGGGAAGTAAGCTAAGCTAGTTGCTAGCCGTAGTCCTATAGCTGTAACGGTATGATAACAGAACGCAAATATGTCAAGTATTATATGCTCAGTTAGGGGCTGCCATTACAATTAAATTAAGAGAAGAGAACAATTTCACCAGCGATGTTACGAACACAATGCGAAGCGGTCGGAGTACTGTGGTGGACTTTACAATTTACACCCACCACCTTAAGAAGAGGGGCACCTGAGGCAATGGCTGAAGGTGCTAAATTTGAAGCGCCCACCCAAGCGCCCTTATGAGTGTTTGTACTATTTCATGGACTGGGCTTGGTGTAATGCAACGTCGGCAGGAAGTCAACTGTCACTACAGGTAACCAGGTGCCAGCTAAAGAAGCGGCATCTCTATAAAGCCCCTCCCCCCTCATCAGCGCAAAAGCACGCGATTTCTTTCGGTCACAGAACAAAGGAAATTACTTTTCTGTTTCTCTTCTCACAGGGAACACCGAAACTCGCGTGTTCCTGTATGCAAAAAGACATTCATTCATTTCATGACTATTAAAACCATCTACTCAAGAAACAATATGGATATTAATGTTGTACTCTGCATTTCATATGTGGATGTGAATTATTTAGAATGTGGAATGCTATTTAATCTGTGCCTTAAACTGTAGTATATGTACCATTGTATTCCAAATGCGTGTTTAGTCTCTAAAAGAAGCTGGCGTCGTAAGTATTAAGTGGTGTGGATAACCGTTAAACTTTAGCATCATAATGTATTATTACAACATATATAAAGGTCTGTAAGGATATCTTTCATGGGATGAATTAAATATCAGCTGACATAAGCATGGCCACGGAAACAGTGTGAGGCGGGGCTCCGCCCCACACGGACACGCTGATTCGAACAGCCGCCTGTGGGCGGGTCTAAATCGGACTGTTTAAAAACAAGACGCCAGTGCTCAAAGCTCGCTTGCTTCTCCTTTTCATCGCTCTCCAACTCGCGCAAGGACCACCCGGAAGAGGGTCCGCTGGACTCTCGCCTTAACATCGGCTGGGACAAACTATCGAGGCGAATCAAAGACTTTGTAAAAGCCGTAACATCACAGAACCAGCATCAAACAGCCCCATGCTCCAACACGGCTTCCCCTGCGACGTCACGCAACAGCAGCGGAGATTCCCAGAGCAACACGTGGAACGGAACAAAGGATCGAAGAAACACGTGGAAACACACGTGGAAACGAGACAAAGACCCAGCCTGCTTAACCAACATAAAGCAAGTATTATAAACAGAGTCTCTATTTCTAACTGAACTGGTAATTTGATCTGAACGCAGTAACAAAGCATAGTCATTTGTCGTGATCTTTCCATTTGGTTTAAGTTTTAAAATAGCTAAGAGGGTTATTTTAACCTCCCGAGGTTACCCACAAAACATCTGTATGTATGTGTGTGTACATGTTGTGTTTTTAATAGTTTAGATCATGTATGTTAGAATAGCAATAGAATAAATAAACCTTGTTTCATTTTATAAAGTATTGTCTCTGGGGATGTGATTTTCAAATATTTTAACCTTATACTGCCAAAAAAGATAACATTACCTCGCTCAAAAGTTGAGAAAGATTATTAATCTCGTTTCATTGTTCGTTGGCCACGAGGCAAGAGAAGCGAGATTGATAAAGATATAACTTACTGATGTTAATGGTCGCTGGACGAGTCGTTAACACGATATGATCATAAGTTAAATATTAATATTACTTTAATCAAAGCAATATTTAATCTTTAATAAATTAATTCCCAGAGATGAAACAATAGCTTCATTTTAATAAAATATACTACATATGTTGGAGAATACGGGCATAAAAGATTAATTTGAAAATCAATAAACATCCATCAGAGACAATAAGGGTATTTCTCACATTTTAGAATGTGAATACAGAGAAACAAGCGGTTATTTGTGATATTGCATTCTTGTTTGTGAAACAAATGCATTTTAAATGAAAGAGAGTGTAACTGTTAACTCGAGTTCGTTGAGAAGAAATTAAACTGCAGTAAATAATTGATATTCATGATTAAAACACGAGAAGTCGTTTTAAAAGCGCACGAGAGGCGAACGGGCGTGTTCCTCGTTGCTCTCCGATTTAAGGCCTGTTATAGTATGATTTGTTATAGTGCGTGTCCCACTTTCAAACTCAGCTATAGTTTCATTTATCCCGGCTGTAGGGTATTAAAGTAGCTAATTAATTAATTCTCAGCCATTATTTAATTTCACACGAGTTAAATCCAGACGCGCGGCGCTCAGACAAAGGAGTGGCCCATGCGGTTTGAGAAGGGAGGAATTTGCGATCGATTGAATTGTTTTATGTGTGCTGTGTCTAAACAGACAAATATCAGCATAAATGTCCGCCGAGGCTTTTGATGATTTATAATTAATCCGTAGATTAATTTATCTCGCCCTAAACGAGTGAGATGATATGTGCTATAAAAGATTCAAATCTGAATAATGCTTGTTGATTTTGAAGCATGGAGCACATTTACAGGTTACAGGCACTGTGAGTTGCCATAGCGACCAGTGTAGCCAGGAAGTGCAAAATACACATACATATACTCAGTACACATAGTGTACTATAAAGACATACTTAATTTTTAATAATCTTATTAAAAACTGGCATTTCATTTTCAACAGCAGAGCAAACATACATTCCAACTTGGTATTCAGTTCCATAGTTTTTTATCCAGGTTGTAGTGGAGACAGTGGGTACATTCCAAGTTTCAGTTAAAAGCTCACTACCCTCCAGAGTGCAAGTAGAGACTTCATTAAAAGGACCAAACTGAAATATTTTAAAATAAAAACTCTCCCAATGAAAAGCCAACTGATGTTGATGTTTCTTGGCCAATGTTTTGGTTATGTTTTTAAAGTTCTTCACTGACTTCTTAAAAAAGTTATGCTTCCCTTCATACCTCATGCACCACATGTGTATAAGTGGACCCACTTTCCTAATGCATCTAGGATAATGGATCATTAGATGGTGCTTTGGAATCAATCTTCTTTCAGGAAACATGGACTTAAAAAGTTTATGATGATCAGAAATTAAATGCTTCAAAAAAAAAAGTCATACCCTGTGTTACAACTGGCGAGAATACAATGCTCACTATCTGAATCAAAAGTAGTATCAGATTCCAGTAACCATTGTCCGTGTTAACTAGATCTCCAAAGATCAAAGGGGTATTGCGTAGAAGGCACCATGACTGAATAGCATTGAGGCCAAGGTCCTTGCTGCCATCATCAATTTTAACTCCATTTGGTCTGTTCTTTCTTTCACTGTATCCATAGTTGAAGCTCTGAATCCTTTCCGAAAGTGTGTCCGATGAAATGCAGTCTTTAACCAAGTACTGAAAAAGCAGCTTTAACTCGTACTGCACAACCCCTTCAAGCAAATCGTGCATAATGTCAACAGCACAATTCTCTAAAGAATGAAAAAACTGTAATGAATTGAGTGGACAACTTCTCTTAAGGCCAAACAGTGGTGCAAGAGTGGGATCTTGTGCCAGAGCATTGCAATGTTCTGAATATAGCTCCTTTGTTCGAATGATCAAATCTGGGTCATCCTCACTAAAGACTGACTGCAACTTTGTTTTGTCAATTAAGCAAAACCGGCAACAGTAGGTTTCATTGAACGACTCAACCATACCAACAGTCCATGTAAAGCTAAATTGTCACCAGTAACCTGAATGACAGAACCCTGTAACATAGTATCTGAGAAGGGAACATGGATCATGTAATTATATCAATAGCAAAACAATAAAAACAATCTTGTGTGGGTTAAATTCTCATATGCGTTGCTACATGATAAATTGTTAATAAATCGGGATAAAACAGGGGCAGAGATTTTCTGTCCAAAAATCATAACGCTAGTACATTTTATTCTGACGCTGAATTTCCATCTCCTAATGTCTCAATGGTTCTCATGTCAGAAATAAGATTGTCTAGGTCACGCATGCTCTGCACGGGAGGAAGAGTTAACAGGATTTCACGGATTTCGACGAATGTGGGTAAGTTTGTGGCTTCTGTCCAAAAGTTTACGAACAATAAAAAGATACGAACGTGATAAACTTTGGTTAAATAAACATTAACTAGTATCATTATGATGAGAAAGGATAAAAGAGTGTGCAAGTCGGATGATTGCTAGTGGTTTCGGAACGAAAGCGACGTCGTGTTCATCGTGATAGAGCATGCATGAATGGTGGTTGTATACATTTTGACAGATTCTGCACATCTTGTTCGTAAATTAGACGGAAATTTTGAGTCTGTCCAACTTCGAACGTTGTTTTCGGAGTATTTCTGACTCAATAAGCTGTTCATGAAAGTCAACATCGTCAATGATTTTGCTGACTTTTTTCCGTGTTTTATTTTTTTTTGTCCAATGTTCGTAAGAATATAGCTTAGGCTGTCGAAGTTAACACGTTAATAGTGCGTTAACACAATCTCACTTATGCCATTAGAATGAACTGTTGGCGTTAATCGCATAGGTTTTTAAACAACAGTGAACTGGGCTATAATATTAAGGAACACACGCAGATTTTCCGCACCGACGGCACACAATAAAGCTAGTTTAAACATTAGCTTTGTGGTAAAATGAAGCCCCACAGCCTGTCAAGTGTACCTTCATCATGTCCAAATTATATACAGTCACAAAGAATTGTTCGTTACACAGAATCTGTACCAATATCATGGACCATAAGCATCACTTGGCCACTGAGTGTAGTTTGGGCTCCTCCTCAGTGCATCCTATACATGTTGTTTTTCTTCATTAGTAAAATACAATTTTATAGGAGGAGTTGAATCACGTAGACAGCAGATTAAGTACAAATATTAATATGCAATAGCGCATAAATTTAGCTAAATGCTCCTCTTCATAGTTATTTTTCTAGCTAACTGATGAGCTTATGGACACTGAGTGGTTATTCTGAGGTAAATGTATTATTACAATGCAATGTGTTTACAAGCTTTACACGTTTTCCTCAGTTTGAAACACTGAATGAGCTTTTACATGAAACAGACTAACAGTCATCATTCATATTTCAGATTCTTAATTTTAAGAAGTGTATTCAAGAAATGAAACAGCTATTCTGTAAATTAAGTTTGCTGTGGTGTTCAGAGCATATAATTAAACACATAATTATAAATTTCAAGTGTTAAAAAATAATTAGTCATAACTCTTATATCCTTTGCAAACATACATATATCCTTACATATATATATGGACTTTTTTATTTTATTATTTAAATTTGATAGTAAATGATGACAGGTTATTTTAATGTGTTATGAACTTGTTATATTCTTTGGCAGTTTTCATGAAATTGTATTATTTTGTGTTACAGAGGCAATCTTGCAGGATTGTTTAATTTTTTTCCATCCACGTTACACACGTTATAACTTTGCACACTTGTAGGAGTTCCTTTGGCTTCTACATTTGGCAAATAAATTTGAAAAATATACCTGTGGTATTTGTTAGTAATTTTGCTGGCTTTCAGTTTATGAACATACCAGAATCAAAAATGCACCTTTAAGTTTATAGAACAGATAATATTAGATGGCCACCCTGCCTGCATGGAAGTCCTATTACCAGTTTTGTGACCCATACACAACGCATGACTCATAACTATACCAAATTAGGAGCAAAGCAAAACATGAACTGGGATTCAACCAGAATTGTATTAAACTGAATTAGATTAAGTACACCTTCTGCTTGAATTTACACAGTTTTTCCGTCCATGTTACATACGTAAAATTTTTACATCAACTCAACTTTGATCAAAGTTTACTAGTTTACCATTGCCAGATTTATCCTGCCTTTCACACAGCTGTACCCCAGGTTTTCTCAGGATGTTAACCTGAGGACAATGGCTTTCTCCATGAAGATTGATTTTGCAGGCTATTGTCCTTGCAGTTAGGCCTAAACTGTGGAATCGCCCTGTTCTGAATTCTCACTCGGATTTCCTTGACTCTTGGACTTTCCTTGGCAGTGCCCACATCAATGCCATAAACCGTTGTTTGAATGAACGTGTAGAAGTTGCACAAGGCCTCATCATACGACACAGCAAAGACAAAGTGTGCCTTAAAGAGTTCATCAAAGGCTGCAACAGCTGTCATGCAGGGAATGGCCTTCTGGTCCTGGATGATGTAAAACTTCTGAACGCTACTCCTCTTTTCTCCAACACAGAGGAGGAAGGGCTGTGTAGATCCAACTCGCTCAAGAAATGTCTTGATGCTCGTCCCCACCTAAGAGCATATAATGAGAGATTTTAAAGAGTGTTTTGTATAACAGCTGACAGATCCTTCATGTTCAAATTCACAAATACAATTCTCATCCTCAGAGGTCTGACATATGGAGAAACGTACACAAACAAATAAATGTTTTAAAATGTATTATGTTGAAGTCTACATTAACCAAAATTTACAAATGCAGTGCAAGTACTGTTCAGTGTATTTACATTACATCAGTAACAAATTACATCTTATTGTAATGTGTTAATGAAAGCTTTGTTTTGCCCTTGAATTGTAGAAAAAGATGCAAGCAAATTTTAATGTAAGATGTGAAGAGATGGAAGTTTTCTGCCCAGTCCTTTATGTTTGAACCTGTATATAATGACTACGCAGATACACCTACAGATTACACCAACTGCGGACAAGACTAACTGAGTAAATCTAACAACAACTTTAATTTACCTTTATGAACTTTACAACATGATCAGTCGCTTCAGTTGCACTGATTTTCCCAGTCTTCCTTCCTTTTACAGTTGGAGGCAAGAGATGAACGAGCAAGAGAATAGCTGCCACATCACTGTCCCATCCCAGCAGAATAGAGTATACAGTTAAACCTTAAACCAGTTTAAAAAAACAAAAAATAAACATTTATACTTACCATAATCAGACTCCTCCAGAGCAGACAGAAGGTCATCCACATGTGCACCAGGTTGCAGGTTTTTGCAGTCAGCAATTATTCTTGGCTTGTAGAATGTTGGCCATTTAGCAATAAACTTGCTTGACACGTCATCTCCAAAAAGCATAGTAAAGTCTTGGTCAATCTATCACACAGATAAATCATGTCAATAACAAACATATACAATTAACATCAAAATGTATATATGTCTTACCAAGCCTGGTGTATCCAAAAATCGGAGAAAGTAATCAAGGATGAGTGAAGATTTGTCTGGATCATGTATCAAGTTCTGCCTGCACTTGAATGTTGTCTTCATTTTATCCTTAATAACTGGTGCATCCGTTGAATGTTTCATCATGGATATAGCTTCTGTGCATTCGTCACCTGACAGCTGCTCAGTTGTTGAGGATGTCTCGCGCAAAGTCTTAGGACCATCTTGGTAAACCACCTTTGATGCCCCCTTCAAGTTATTTACAGAGTTGCGCTGAACAATTTTCAATCTGCAGGCAATGTAACCCTGGCCACTGCGTGGATCGTAGAACTGTTCCAGTCAAACAAACGTTTAGCATCAATAAGTCAGCATCAATGTATCAGGCCCATCGCATGCACAGTTTTGCAGAATCATTTATTGTTTACAGAAGTTCTGTGCATGACCGACTAGACAATCCATTACGCAAACTATAAAATATTTAAACTTATTTTATGATACTTACAGCTACCAATAACCGTATTCTAAGCTTTACACATTTGACAAGGTTTACATTCCTTCCACAGAATTCTGCAGATTTTTCTAGAAGAAAATGTGCAAACAATGGCAAAAAAAGTCTGCAGATTCCATCTGAGATAAATCTCAGTATTATAAATAATTTGATTGACTCATGCATTTGATATGTGCTGAAATAAAGAGAGAGTGTAGTCTCAATGTACTGTATACTTACATAACCAGTCGGTGAGCACTTATCCTTCAAATTGGGGAAAAGAGTAATTATTCCAAGAGCATAGCTTACACGAATATTGACTGACGGAATCCTCCTACACCACAGCATGACAAAAAAAATAAAAACAATAACAATAAAAGACATTAACATTACATGTAAAATGTAACGGTGATCAATATATAAACTTGACTGATGATTATTTTATTGGTCACTTACCCATACTTCTCTACCATATCAGCGACAAGGACGTTTACCAGCTTCTTTCGTGTCTTGTCAGACAGACTCTTCGTTTGTTCATACTCCTTCAATATATCAGAGCCGCCTGGTTTTGAGTGCAGCGCTTCATGAACTCGCTGTAAAAAAATAAAGAGGATGAATGCAAATAAACCACTCTTTGATATACTAATGTTGGTAAGATTGTTGATACAGTATCAAAAATGATATAATTCAAGGACAAAACTTAAGCAAGAGAGGAAAAATAACTGACATCTTTTGACACATTGCAGTCAGAAGGTTCTTCTTAGAATCGCTTTTTTGCGTGCCTTTGAAGATTGTGGAATCACTGTGGAATCTGAACTAGATTGTGGAATCACTGTGGAATCTGAACTTTCTGATTCCACTGATGAAAATGATGACTCAGGGCATGAGGGCTCAGAGAAATCAGTCTCAGCTTGCGGAACATTATCTTAGAATCACATACAGCACACAAGACAATATGAACATTAAAAAGACAGATGCTATCATCATGTATTGTGAAGAAAGAATACAAACTAGATTATACATTTTTGAACATGGCAGCAGGTCATGAGTTTCTTTCCTGATTTATCACCATCCAAAATTTTGAAGGACACCTTCGATGTTCTCACAAGCTCATCAAAAATATCAGCATCAACATCAACTCCTGCAGAGTCTTTAAGTACCACATTAGCTCCATGCGGCAAGTTAAACTTTGCCGAAGCTTAGATGTAGAAACAAATACAATTCGATTTCATGTTCAAACATACTGAAATGACAACATTTAAATCGCTTGGTATTATTTTCAAATGCAAGTAATACATTATTTTTATTTTTTTAAATCTAATACAATACAATTAAATAAATAACTATTCAGATGAGTAGGCTAGAATTACAGTCAAATGTATTGAAAGATACAAAGATTTGTTAACATTACTATATGCTAAGAAATTAAATAAAACACCACTTTAGTATGATCAGAAAACTATTTGGGATTAAGTCCATTTATAATACACTAAATGTGTTATTCAAAAATGATATATTATAATATATATTATATATTATGACGCATACTTTTTAATATGAATAAGAATCATTGATTTCAAAGTGAATAACACTGTCATTATGAACTTAAAATTACTCTAAATGTGAAAAACTTACCTTCTTTAATGAATTCACAGAAGTCAAAACACTAATTATTCACTGGTATTCGGATCCATTTTGGCTTCCCTTTACACTCCACTTGAACCAGCATGTCTTCGGAACGAAACACTCACTATTAGGATAATCACAGACAGTCAGTGTACTTTTTTTTTTAACCAAGCTAGGTGTTTTTCCAAGTGTTTGCCATAGTATGTCAAACAGTCATCTAGGCTACATGACACCAATATAAAAAACTAAAATGCACACAAACACCGCTAACGTTACATCTAACTCGTAAAATAAACATTTTAAACCAACCAAGCAAGTTTCGCTTATAAATGATTAAATGGAGTGATGTTTTTGTCCTGATAAATTGTTGGTTTGGTGATATTTCTCACGTTTGCGTCCATAAAAAAGCTAGGCCTGCAGCATCCCTCGAAATAGAACTTGGTTTTGTTAGCATTATGCAGCGCGTTTATAACGTTACGTTCTTCCACAGACAATGCTTAATAAAACGGCAACTTACATGGTCAAATATACACCTTAAATAGTGTTCGACGAGGGTAGATTTTAAGCCAGGTAACATTACTCACCTAACGACTAGCTGAAACAAAGCTGGTCGCGCCACATCTTTAAAACAATGTGTGACATGGCACGAGCACGGCGCTTCTCGCCAGGTTTGCGACCGCCAATTTAGAGTGCGTCACAGCTTCAACCACCTATTAGGCTTCAATTTTTTCAATAGGTTTTATCCCCAGTAAATTCTCCTCCTGTCCTTGATATTTTATCTTTTTCTACAACTCAGCATTTTACAGTTACAAACATTAACTTGCGTGTTTTGCTCATGCTGAATTACTGAGGTATCAAATTAGTACAAGGTGGCCCCGATTTATATTAACACGGGAACGAATTGATCAAACGTGTCCACGACATCTACTCATGTGCAGGGCTCCGTTGATATGAAAATCATAGACATATAAATACTTGTATTTATATGTCTATGATAAAAATAACCATTTAATTTCAAGTACTTTTTAATTTAGCTCTATCGTGTGAGAATCTGATTTACCTGCTTTTTCTTCGCCTTCGACTTCAAGTAAAAGAAAATGGCGGACACAGACTGGTGGGCTAGCGTTAAGTGGAGGCGTGGCTTATTTACGCCACTTTGGGTGAAATTTGAAAATACACTTACATTTCACACTGACACTGTCTTACAAATAACAACAGCAGTGTTATTTTATCACCATGTAGTGTTGAAACAATGTTAACACTGTTAATTTTACACCGTCTCTGAAAATTTTACACCAGTGATTTTGCTGTGTAGTAATATGAACAAGAGGGATGTGCAAGGGGGATGTGCAAACGGGTTGTACCGGGTATGTACACATAGCAGCAATACGGGTGATGAGAATATTAATGTTTTACAGTTAATAATGTGTTTATGAGACTGGGTTTGTGTTGAGGAGCCTGATGGCCTGGGGGAAGAAGCTCCTCCTCAGTCTCTCAGTTTTTGCCATGCTCCTGAAGCGCTTGCCAGATGGCAGTAAACAGAAAAGATGGTTACCGGGGTGAGTTGAGTCTTTGAGGATTTTAGCAGCCCTGCTTTTACAGCGTTTGAAGTAGATGTCCTGCAGAGAGGGGAGAGCAGACCCTGAGATGCACTCAGCTAAGCGCACGACTCTCTGTAGAGCTTTGCAGTCCTGGTTTGAGGAATTACCATACCACACTTAGATGCACTGAGTCAATACACTTTCTATGGCCCCTGAATAGACATTTTTCTGGATTGTAGGTGAGTCCCTGAATTTCCTCAGCTGTCGCAGATGGTACAGTCTTTGCCTGGCTTTCTTAACCTGAGTCTGAATGTGTGTAGTCCATGTCAGGTCCTCGGAGATGTTTACACCAAAGTACTTGAAGCTACTCACCCTGTCCACAGGGGTCCCACTGATCATAAGAGGGGTATAGGGCCGCTGCTGTCTCTTCCTGAAGTCTACAATCAGCTCTTTAGTTTTGCTCACGTTCAGAGAGAGACAGTTGTCCTGGCACCATGATGTGAGTCTCTCCACCTCATCCAAGTATGCGGCCTCATCACTGTTGTTAATGAGGCCCAGAACCACAGTATAATCCGCAAATTTAATGATAGAAGTTGAGCTGTGAGAGGACACGCAGTCGTGGGTGTAGAGAGAGTAGATCAAGGGGCTCAGGACACAGCCCTGTGGGGCTCCTATGTTCAGGGTGATGGAGTTGGAGGTGAACTGGTCGACTTTCACCACTTGTGGTCTGGCGGTGAGGAAATCTTGAATCCAGTCACAGAGTGAAGTGTTTAGGCCGAGGTCTGAGAGTTTGAGAGCTAGCTTGGTGGGGACTATAGTGTTGAAAGCTGAGCTATAGTCAATGAATAGCAGCCTGACATAGTTGCCATTTGTGCTGTCAATGTGTGTGAGGGAAGAGTGCAGTACCTGAGAGATGGCATCATCAGTAGACCTATTTGGCCAATAGGCAAACTGAAGAGGGTCCAAAGTAGCAGGGATGGAGGAGCAAATGTGTTTCTTTAAAAGTCTCTCAAAAACCTTCATGACTGTCGATGTGAGGGCAACTGGACGATAGTCATTCAGGCAAGAGGGTTTACTGTTCTTAGGCACAGAGATTATGACAGATTTTTTAAAGGAGGTGGGAACAACAGAGGTAGCGAGGGACTCATTAAATATGGATGTAAACAAACCAGCAAGCTGATCAGCACAGGACCTCAGAACGCGGCCAGTAATCCCATCAGGTCCTGCTGCTTTCCTGACATTCACTCTCCTTAGTTCCCTCCGAACCTCGTCCTCTGACAGGGTGAATACATGATCGCTGCTCTGTCTGCTGCTTCCTGACGCGCTGATCGGCAGAGTTGCGCCACCGCCATTGCATTCAAAGCAGCCGTAGAAGGTGTTCAGCTCTTCGGCCAGCAACGGATCTGCTCTCACCTCTGCGGAGGAGTTATTTCCAGAGGAACTTATGGTCTTCAGTCCCTGCCACATGCGTCGAGAGTCATTGAGCTGGAAATGTGACTCAATTCTCTCCCTCTACCGGCGTTTGGCGGCTCTTACTGCCCAACGGAGAGCGTAGCACGATGCTACTCGCTCATGTTTCCTGACAACAGACCGGCGTTTTATGCGGCTGGTTAACCGCATCACGGATTGTTCTGTCCACCCACGGTTTCTGATTGGAGAATGTCCTTATAGTTACAGTTTCAGTGGCTTGCTCGGTTAGCATGTTGACGAAGCTTAATGCTACATCCGTGAATTCGCTGACGTCAGATGAACTCGCCCGGAACATGTCCCAGTCGACGTCATCAAGAGACGCCTGTAGCATAGCTTCAGAGTGGGAGGACCAGCGCGTCACTTCCCTCTCCACCGGCGGTTCATGAACGATCCTTTGTTTGTATTCCGGTGTGAGGAAAATGGCGGCATGGTCCGATTTGCCAAAAGCCGGCAGTGAGTGGGCTTTGTAGGCATTTTTGAGCGGAGTGTAGTAATGGTCGAGTGTATTCAGTCCTCTGGTTGGACAGGATATATGCTGATGAAAGTTCGGCATGACCTTCTTGAGGTTGGCTTTGTTAAAGTCCCCGGCGATGATGAAGGCAGCGTCAGGATGTTTGTTGTTATAACCGCTGAGCACATCGTGGAGAGTGGACAAAGCCAAGCTAGTGTCTGCCTGTGGTGGAATGTAGACAGCAGTAATGACGATTTATGAAAATTCCCGGGGCAGATAGAATGGGCAGCAGATAATGAAGAGATGTTCCAGATGTTCCAGAGGCGAGCAGGAGTGTGACAGAATGGAGATATTTCTGGGGACACACCATTTCTTTTTAATCATGAAACACACCCCACCACCTTTGGTTTTTCCGGCCTCAGCTGTTCTGTCCATCCGTAAAACAGAAAAGTTATCAGACGGCGTTACAGCGGTGTCCGGGACCATCAGCGTGAGCCATGTTTCGGTCAAACAAAGGATGTTACAGTCTCTAATGTCCTGTTGGAAACTTATCCTGGCTCTAAGATCGTCCATCTTATTCTCCAAGGATTGGACATTAGCGAGCAGAATACTCGGTAGAGGAGGACCGTGAGCCCTTTCCCTCAGTCTGTTGCGTATTCCAGCGCTTCTCAGGTGGTCATTGTTCAACTCATTGTTCCGAAGTATCTCCAATGGCCACGCTGGGTCCGTGGATAAAGTGTCCTGAATCAGGTTAGTGTAGCGCTGTCCAATGTCCAAAGTGTTCTTTTGTCATACATAATCATTGCAGACGATTGATCCATTGATTAATCATAAGCGCGCTTATAATTTGACAACCACAGTAAAACCTTAATTATTATCAAGAGGGCCAGACATTTTTTATTTCATTTACAAGTAATTAGAGTAGTATAGATTAATTTGGTTTGATGTTAATGACACAATGAGGAATGAGTAACTTGGGAAATTATTTAATTATTATTATAGGAATCCGAAACTAGTGATTTGGAAGTTGTAAGTTAATTTCATAATTAATTATGAATTTGAAAACTCTAATTACATTTAATAATTAATTACACTTCCTGTTTACATATTGCAACACTATTGGTTTATCAACGCCATTGTAGATTGCTCTTGTAATTCTAATCCTAATCGATCCTATCAATTTTAATGATAACATCATTCAATTTTAATTAGAAACCACAAAGTCTAATTTTAATTCTAATTTCAGCCTGTAGGTCATACTTCATTCCCTCAGGTGATCTGATTAACTCAGCTAAAAGGTAACAAAGTCCCCTTTACTTAGGCCTGAGAGTAGATAGTGGTCCCCCTAGTGTTGGAATGGTGAAGTGACAGTGACACCATGTAAACAATGTCATTTCTCACCAAACTTAGGGTATAAGGATGTTAACCTTCTAATTAGAAAACCCCAAAAATAAAATTAAGGGTCCCTCAACTTAGGTCAGTTTGTTTACCCTGTAAACAGCAAAACCAACCTAAGTGTATCGACTCAACAGCACCACCATGCTGCCAACTTATTATTAGTTTTAAACCTTGGGAATAAATCTTCACTTCTCATATCTGTCCTCCCCGTTACTAACTTCTAATTTGACTTGTTTGCTTAAGACTTTGCCAGTGGGAAGATCACGAATAGAGAGAAATGTCACAATTGAACAGATGTTTATGAAACTTGAGAACTACGTTCAAAACTGTTTGCTATTTACCCTCTATTGTGAAATCCTACCCCTCCAAGTTAAAACAGGTGCAATGAGAAGATAGGCATCGGCAAAAAAAATTGAAACACGCACGAAAGACACGCTAACCAGCACTGCGGTGAAAATTTAGCCATTAAGGAATAGCACTGTCATTGCTATGGTTTTCCTCCGTCCAGGAGAAAACTCCAGATAGCAATCACAGTCCTATCACAAAAGAGAAAATGTTGCCTACAATTCTCTGATTAGAAGCGTCCTTCTAAATCAGACTTAACAAAAGCGATAAGAAGAAAATCTGCTATTAAAAGAGAGATTTGGTTATTGTCCTTGTGTACTCATTCTGTTAGTGTGCTTTTCTTTCTCTGTTTCCCAGCTGTGCTGCCTTTACGTCGCTCAATTTCTACGCAGAAGCTGCAAATTACAAGCACCCCACCAGAGGATCACAGACAGAGAACCACACTCAAACACTAGCACACACTACACTTTGCGCATTCACACCCCTGTTTGTTTTGCTTTGTTCTGTTTAGTTTTGTTTTGCTTTGTTTCCCATTCAAGGTCTGTGTCAGTTCGGTTTGAAATCTCCCTCACCCGCCAGAACATGTCTCACAAAACAGAACATGTCGGTCACTGGGAAGAACTGGGAATGTGGCTAAGTGTTGCAACAGACAGCATCCTCCCTAAAGCTGCTGAAACACTCCAACATCAGACACAGGACCAACTGGATGACAACATAACAAGCATTATGAGACAAGACCCAAGTCAAAGCTACAGTCACAAAGAATTAGCCAAGATCACAGGCTCCTTAATCACACACTCATCGCCACCCTCATACTGAGCGACAAGCACGTTGCACAACGCCAGCAGGAGCTGACAAACGCACAACGACGCATAGAGCAGCTGGAACGTGAAGCTCAGGAACGACAGGAAGGGACCGATGAGGTGGAACAGGGCGCTGAGGAGGAGATAACAGGCTAAAAGAGCAGCTACCAGCCACGAAATGGAGCAAATCAAAGAGGACTTTGCTGATTGTGCTGACAAGCTACAGTATGCAGAGAAGCTACTAGATAAGGCAAAGACTGACTTCAGGGACAAAAACAGCAGAATCAAAGCCCTTGAAGCTCATCTGGCTGAGTCAAGAAACAAGATCAGCCGCCTAACACGACAGCTCGACTACGTCACAGAGGAGTCTGAAAGTTTCCAAGAGGAACTCAAGCACGCTTACGAATTACGCCATGAGCGGTCAAGGACAGGACGTGCACCAACCGCACCCCTGCCAAGCAGGAACAAGTCACCTGTTCCTGGACTGACACGTGAAAATAAGACAGAGGAGGTGGTGTTAAAACATTCACCAACGCCTTCTGAAGAACTTTATATCACGACAGAACCAAAAGAATCTTCTGCAGCCAGCCGCAGACCGTCGCACGGCTTGGACCTAAAAGACCTTGACAAGCTCGCCAGAAACTTTAGCAAATTCAACCCCAGCATGCCAAACAGCCAAAATGTCCAAGCTTATCGGCAAGATATTGATTTCCATCTGGAAATGCGTTACGGACAAAGATAAACTCTACTTACTCCGAATGACATCCAGTCCTGAAGTGCGCAGCTTCCTTGACCAGCAGCCTGTTAACACAAAGACTGATTATCAACGGCTTCAAAAAGCCCTCATTAAAGAGTTCGCCGGGGTCCGATCAAGGCTTAGTGGCTGCCCTGGAGAAGAGATAAGGACGTCACGAAACTCCTCAAGCTTACTACAGTCGACTCAGACAAGCATATTTTGGAACTCGCAATGAATCTGACATGGAAGATGAACTGAACTTTAAAACTCTCTTCCTGAGGAACCTTCATCCGGCATAAGCCACCATCTTGGCATTCTCGCATGTCCACGAACAATGGACATTCAGCAGTTAAGAGACTTGGTGCACAAAGCCTACTGCAAACAAAAGATGGCCTCAGAAAAGAGCGTAAAAACCCCAGCAGTTCTTGATTTCAACACTCAACACCACGAACTGGCTCTAGAGGGCACCCAACGCAAAGACAGTGCTAAGCCGCCACACAGAGAGTGGAATGCACCCCCGTCCAACAGAGAACGAGACTCACATGCTGGCACCCGACCTAAACCGAGGTATGATCGCTGGGATGGACCGCGTGGACGTCAATGTTCACCTGGACGACACTGGGATAAGTCATGGGACCAAGCAAGGCCTCATGAGAGCCCATGGGATAGATCGTGGAACCAGCCAAGCTCGTATGGAAACTCCAAGGGAAAGCGACAAACTCACCCTGGAGCAGTCAGGCCAAGGAATCGATGAAAGAATTCACCAAGATTCCAAACTGACCGAGCTCAAACTGAATCCACACAAGAATAAGAAACACCACCGCACTTCGACTCACAAAAGCTGATGGAAATGATGATGAAAGAGTTCTTCCAATGAAAGGAGGAGGATCGGAAATGGAAAAAGAAAGAGGAACCAGATTCAGCCTGATTAGCTGTTGGACGGAAAGGCAGTGACAAGCTGAACAAATCAGCCAGAGAAAACAGCACTGCTTCACCTCACTCTCAGAGAACAGTAAACACACTAACTTCAGATGGACATGAAACACAACCTGAAAACCCAGCAACAGAGTTAAACACTAACTCAACACCCAATACTCCACATCACAGCAGCGTCCAACAAACACCTGCTGATGAAACCCCTCATGTTCCTGAAAGTGCTGGCTTCGTCGTCTGCCACTCCTCCGAAGAATACCAGATCAGTTCCGACAGCCTAAACGTTTCTTCCCAAACTCCAGCCCCTCAAATGACCAGACAGATGCCCTCACCAAAGCAGGTGCATTACATGAAGACCCCTGGACACTTCATGCCCTCCCACCCAACCCTACAGTGGCAGCAGTAATCCGCCGCCAGCACGCCACTGGCGCGCACACCCCTGCCCCCTCCCACATTGCCATACCACCTCAGTTCGCTGCTGACGATCTCCTCACCCTCCAAAATGCGGATTCGTCACTACGAACCATGGCAACTCACATGTCAGACCCATTAGAACATTATATTTCCTCCAAGGATCTAACACATCCTCCGAGCTCTGCACGCTCCACTCTGTCAAGCACATGCTGCATCTGCAAGACGGTGTCCTCACGTATGTCCCTGAGCCACTCACTGCGCCAAAGCTCGTAGTACCTCACGGCCAGAGGGGGATTATGCTGACACAGGCACACGATGCACCATGATGTGTTGCCAGTTCCAACCGGCAAATCAAACCACCAAAATGAAAAGGGGGAAGATCAAACCCACTGACACAGACCGACAACCATATGCTCTACACCACACAAGCATAAGTATTGTCATTTTAGGAAAACACATAGCAACCATGCTTAGACACAACCCATATTTTCTCCTCCGCAGCACTGCTAGGACCAATCTCTAGTAGAGAGGAGTTACTCTTTTTTTTAAATTGTTTAATTTTATTTTTATTTTTATGTCTCACTTGGTGTTTTTCCTTTCCTCTCTCTCACTTTGAAACCCCCTTAACCAATCCTTGAATCCAGGTCCTGAAATTGAGATCGACTTCCATCAGTAAAGTCGTTGTAACTCGTTGTGAGAACCGTTGTCAACCGGTTGAGGCCACCCGCCAAAATCATGAACGACATGATACCTAAGTTCCTTGATGGACAACTTAGCTATGGATACGATTCCGTGCTATGTGATACTTCTTATCCTTGTCCAAACGTTGCAACTTCGGCCACTGCGGGCCCCGCTAGTCTCATCCAAACCCATCTCGCCCCTTTCCTGGTAGCTATTCCCATATACGCAAACCCGGAAACAGGTGACTTAGTGTTTCTTTTCAGTTTGCCCATTATCGACGCTAATATTTACCGGCTTAAAGACGTCGTGAATGTGGGATTTTGGCAAGGGAACACCTATGTCAAAATCCACACTCCTGAAGTCATTGCGTATCACGATAACAACGAGCAGTTGTATCTGGCCCCAAACTTAAAGATGGGCATGCTCACTAAGGACATTCACTCCCTCTACCCGAGTAAACCCTGCGTACGCGATAATACCAAGGGAATCTGCGGCTTAGAATCCATTAGACCCGACACTAACTGCCCCGCCGAAGCAACACCAGGTTCTCAAGTTGAGGTAACGCAAGCCGAAATCATGGGAAACCGATGGCTGGTCAATACCCCAGCACGAACAGCTACCCTCACATACGATCAACACGACACCGCCACAAGCATTAGTTTGCCTAACCAAACTTTATGGATCACTGTACTGAAGGGCTCGATCCTCCATCGCCTTTTCCGACGTGGTAAACCCGACCAAGAACCCAAACCTGAGAATTTGACCAACCTGATTGAGATCATGCCTATACCGCCTCGTCGAACCCCTGACAATTAAACCAGTCAAAAAGACCCAATTGTCAATAATCCCAAACAATGCATTCCTATGTCTTCTCTAGTTTCTAACCTGTTCCTTCCCAAATTACCCTGCACCAGGATTCAGTCAGTGATAGAGATGATGTTTGTGTCTTGTATGTGCCTGTTCTCCCTGCCTCTTGTTCCAGTGCCCGCCGAGGTTCCATCAGGAACATCACCGAGCCAAAGGGGGATGTGTAATGCCACGTCGGCAAGAAGTCAACTGTCACTACAGGTCACCAGGTGCCAGCTAAAGAAGCAGCGTCTCTATAAAGCCCCTCCCCCCTCATCAGCGCAAAAGCGCGCGATTTCTTTCGGTCACAGAACAAAGGAAATTACTTTTCTGTTTCTCTTCTCACAGGGAACACCGAAACTCACGTGTTCCTGTATGCAAAAAGACATTAATTCATTTCATGACTATTAAAACCATCTACTCAAGAAACAATATGGATGTTATTGTTGTACTCAGCCTTTCATATGTGGATGTTAATTATTTAGAATGTGGAATGCTATTTAATCTGTGCCTTAAACTGTAGTATATGTACCATTGTATTCCAAATGCAGAGTGTTTAGTCTCTAAAATAAGCTGGCATCGTAAGTAATAAGTGGTGTGGATGACCGTTAAACTTTAGCATCATAATGTATGATTACAACATATATAAAGGTCTGTAAGAATATCTTTCATGGGATGCATTAAATATTGGCTGACGTCAGCATGGCCACGGAAACCGTGCGAGGCGGGGCTCCACCCCACACGGACACGCTGATTCGAACAGCCACCTGTGGGCGGGTCTAAATCGGACTGTTTAAAAACAAGGCGCCAGTGCTCAAAGCTCACTTGCTTCTCCTTTTCATCGCTTTCCAACTCGCGCAAGGATGACCCGGAAGCCGGTCCGCTGGACTCTCGCCTTAACATCGGCTGAGACAAACTATCGAGGCGAATCAAAGACTTTGTAAAAGCCGTAACATCACAGAACCAGCATCAAACAGCCCTGTGCTCCAACACGGCTTCCCCTGCGACGTCACGCAACAGCAGCGGAGATTCCCAGAGCAACACGTGGAACGGAACAAAGGATCGAAGAAACACGTGGAAACACACGTGGAAACGAGACAAAGACCCAGCCTGCTTAACCAACATAAAGTAAGTATTATAAACAAGTCTCTACTTCTAACTGAACTGGTAAATCGATCTGAACGCAGTAACAAAGCATAGTCATTTGTCGTGATCTTTCCATTTGGTTTAAGTTTTAAAATAGCTAAGAGGGCTATTTTAACCTCCTGAGGTTACCCGCAAAACATCTGTATGTAGTAGTAGTAGCCTTTATTGTGACTAGTCACAAGTACCAGTGAAATGAATGTATGTGTGAATGTATGTGTGTGTACATGTTGTGTTTTTAATAGTTTAGATCATGTATGTTAGAATAGCAGTAGAATAAATAAACCTTGTTTCATTTTATAAAGTATTATCTCTGGGGATGTGATTTTCAAATATTTTAACTAGGGCTGGGCGATATGGCTGAAAACTGTATCACGATATCAGTGTTTCATATCGGTCGATATCGATAATTATTGATATTTTTTATGACCCATTTAAAAAAAGGACCAGGAGAAAAATATATTACATTTAAACATTTTTATTTTTAAACTTAACATTCCTCTGATCATAATCCCCTCAGTTAAGACAGAAATGTCAACAACCATGGACAACTCAAATAATTAAAATGTAAACATAAGTCTAAAGTCACACTTAATGAACACTTAACAATTATCTCTTAATATTTAAGGTGCAAAATGAAAGAAAATGTAAGAAATGCTTAATAAAGTGTAATAAAATAGTGCAAAGTGTTAAATATAAACAGAGAAACCTGAGAATTTAGTGCTAGGAAGTTCACTAGCTGTTCACCTTCTGGTGAATAAAGTGTTTTTAAAATATGTGCAGTGTTTTGTAAACATAAATGTAATATAAAAAAACAAACCTGATACAGTACAGTAACATTGTTTGAAATATAAAACCTGCAGAAATATGAAAAAATAACTCTTCAAGTTATTCTTACTCTAATTATACCTATTCAAGTATATTCGTTGAACTATTCAAGTATATTTTCAGTCCAGGTTTTGTGCTAGGAACACCAGCTGGTTGACCTTGTAACAATATTACCCCCAGTACTAAAAATTCTTTCTGAGGGGGTGCTGGTGGCTGGGATGCACAAGTACTTTTTCGCCAGCTGAGACAATCTGGGAAAGTTGTGTTCATGTAGCCTCCACCAGTCCAGAGGGTTAGACTCACTGTCTGCATCAAGGCACATCAGATACCTTTCCAGCTCACTCGCCACTTTTTGTTTTTCAGTGAGAGGCAAAGCATCATCTTCTTGGCACTGTTTTTTGAAAAAGCTCCCCAATGACTTGCGTTGCTTCTTCACGCCCAGTGGCATAGGTGGTCCACTGACAGCTCCTCCTTCTGCACATTGGTCTGCTGCTCCCTCAGAAGGCCCTGCCTGTGATTGGCCCTGGTCTTCATCCATGATCTCAGACACAGCTCTCATTTGAATGGCCCCTACCTTCTCTGGTCTGATGTATTGGCCTTTAAACCTAGGGTCCACGAAAGTAGCCATGTCAAGGAGATCATCTGTGTCAGGGTCAGCATATTTCATCGAGATAGGTCATTATTTTTGTCTTCAGCTCTTTGTGAGCTGAGTGTCCCCTCATTAACTTTCAGCAAACTGGAGCGGAAAAGGTGGAGCACAGGCTTCACGTACGAGACCGTCACATATGACTCCCCAGAAAGGGAGTCTGTGAACTCCAGGAGAGGAGTTAAGGCCGCATGCATTGACTCAAGGACGTCAATATCCTGCCACGTTGGGATCAGGTGCCTGTTGTTTTTGTCAGAAGACAGAACTTCAGTGATGGCTTTTTGTTGCTCTAGGACCCTCGCCACCATCTTTTGTCTTGAGCCCCACCTGGTTGGTGACTCTGTGACCAGCTGGTGTGTGGGAAGATGGAGACGTTCCTGTGCTTTAGAGAGCGCACTCTTTTTCTTCCACGAGTAAGAAAAGGTAGATACCACTTTCTTGCACACACCTACAGCCCTCTCCACTCGTTTATCTTTTCCTGCAGCACCTACAGAAAAACAATGCCAGCGTTAATAACTGATAATAGATCACACACAGAAACACGCACACACACACACAGAGTCATGTCAGTGTGTAAAGCTGCTTCCATAGATCATAATATATAATCTCAATTACTGACTAATAAAATCACCATAGGAACCAACATTGATGGCGAGCATTACAATGACAAAGCTACTCACCAATAGCAGAGTGCAAACGATGGCCAAAACACTGCAGCCGTGTCCAGTTGTTCAGTGAAGTTGCCTTTACTACATTTGCCCCGCTGTCTGTGGTGATGCACACCATTTTGTCTTCAATCAGACTCCAGGACAACAGTGCCTCCTTCAAGCCTTCTGCTATTACTTCTCCTGTGTGATCTTCGGGGAAGTATGCAGTCTCAAGGCATCTGGTTTTCAAACCCCATTCATTGTCGATGAAGTGAATGGTCAAGCTAATGTATGGCTCAGAAGTACGGCTTGACCACAGGTCAGAGGTTGTTGCAAAGTACTTGGCTGACAATATTTCTTGCTGCACAGATTCTTTGCACATTACATACAGCTTAGGAATGGCAGTCTTAGAAAAGTACTTTCGGCCAGGAAGAACATAGCGTGGGTCAAGCACGTGTAAAAGCTTTTTATAACCTGGCTTCTCGACAGTGCTAAGCGGAAGCATGTCTTTGGCTATATGATATGCCACTGCCTCCGTTATATCTTTGTACCGTTTCGATTCTTTGTCATAAGGCACTGATGCAGAGTACCTCTCCATGGTGGTCTGCTGCTTGTGCGGTGTTGCAGCTACAGATGTTGTTTGTTGAATACGGCTGTGCTCCAAAGGGTGAGCGCGGCTAAGGTGGTACATCAGGTTCGTTGTATTTCCAGTCTTGGCGGGGACGACGGTCTTGCATAATTTGCAGACGACATTGGTCTGACTACGGTCAGACTTAAAATAACCAAAAAACTGCCATACTGGCGAGCTGACTTTTCCTCTTTTGTTAACAATTTCCTCGCTCACTGCGGCACTCTTTTTTTTTGCTTGTGAAAATGAATCCAGCAGACCAGCACGAGACAACGATATGGCGCAACCAAACCTGATACTGTTACACGATTGGCTGTTAGCGTGTCACTCCCTACGTTGCTAGGTTACCAGAGAGCGAGTGCCTTTGTTAATGCAACCAAACTTGCTTCGCAACCTCTGTTTTCTTCCGACGAAAAATAAAAAATATCGAATGTTTTATCGAACGCATTTTTTATTGATATCGATCACGTGTCTATCGCGATACATATCGTTATCGTTTTATCGCCCAGCCCTAATTTTAACCTTATACTGCCAAAAAAGATAACGTTACCTCGCTCAAAAGTTGAGAAAGATTATTAATCTTGTTTCATTGTTTGTTGGCCACGAGGCAAGAGAAGCGAGATTGAAAAATATATAACTTACTGATGTTAATGGTCGCTGGACGAGTCGTTAACATATGATCATAAGTTAAATATTAATATCTGTCTGTAAGCAAACGTTAACTTAGCTAGCTATGTGCTGGTTTGCCTAACGTTAGATTTGTGAAGTCCTTTCTATGAATAAATTTAAGATCAGTAATGAGCAGTTAACAAAGTATAAAAAAATGTGCATGATAACCATTGCCCACCTATTTATTCATATTTACGATAGTAAAATATATTATGATACATCACAATAGCTCACATAATTCCTGTAAATTACAGAGATTGCAGATGATAGCAGGCTAGCTACCTTTCTCATTCAGATTTTGATACTAACCTACGTTTTAACACTACAGTTGGAGAATGTGTATACTGTTTTGTTTTTAATGCATCTCTCTCTCACACACACTGTTCCAAGTATGGGTGCCATCATATATTAATTATCATGATGTATTTTAATTACTAATGTAAAAATATGTTTTTATTTCCACAGAGGTATCAATGACCGCCAGTGATGCAGTGGACAAATGTGAGGGTGATCAAGTCAAGCCAGGTCACCTTTATTTATATAGCGCTTTTAACAAAACTAATTGTTTCAAAGCAACTGGACAATATCAAAATAGGAAAATAGTGTATCACTAATGTAAAATTATAAGATTAAACGCCCATTTTTCAGTTAAAGGCATTTCATTATTGAATTCAGTTATGTCATCGTCCAGCTCAGTTCAGTTTAAATAGTATCTGTGCAATCAAGTTGGTGATATCGCTGGAAATAAAGTACCCCCAACCAAGCAAGCCAGAGGTGACAATGGCAAGGAACCAAAACTCCATCGGTGACAGGACGGAGAAAAAAACCTTGGGAGAAACCAGGCTCAGTCGGGGGGCCAGTTCCCCTCTGGCCAGAGGAACCAGTAGTTTGTTCCATCTGCACTGTTTGTTCCAAAGTCAGATTGTAAGGGCTCCACTGGAACTTTTCCAGTGGTCTTTTGCCGATGGCTGTCTAGGTGACTAGTTCCTCATTGGGGATCTGTCTCTGGGGCTCATCTAGGTGTCCTGGTCTCCGCTGACATTCAGAGCTGTAGAGGTCGTCTCTAGGTGCTGATCCACCATCTGATCTCTATACGGACTGGATCTGGTGACTGCAGTGATCATCTGGGCTGGATAAGGTTCGGGTTCGGGTGGCAACGGTGACCTCGGAATAAGAAAGAAAAAGACTAATATTAGCGTAGATGTTATTCTTCTTATGATGTCATCACTCACTTCATCACTTTTTTTATTGTCACATCACCACAGCACATGTGCCTTGGTGAGTGAAATTCTTGAGAGCGTGCTCCAGACAGTGCAGAAATAATTTACATATAGACAGTACATACTTACAGACTTATACAGAAGACAATGTGCAGAAAACACATACATATACTCAGTACACACAGTGTACTATTAGACATACTTACAGTTATCAATACACATTCTACACAGTATGTACACATTCTACGTTATGCACACATATATACACACAATAATATGCGAAAAAAGGTGCAACAGATTATACATAGGCCGGATACGCAATGTCATGGATGTGCATTGGATGGTATCCAGTGGTAGCAGATAGGTTGTTTTATTACTGCAGAGTGTGTGTGTGTAGTCCAGTTGAACTGTGTCAGAGTTCAAGTTAAAGTGTAGTGCATGGCATATTGTAAAGTGGGAGTGTGCTGTAGGGTGTATTAGTTTGTAGGGTGTATCCATGGATGCTATGGAGACGTCTTCCTTAGGGCAGCAGAGAGAGCAGACTGTGGGACGGATGGCTGGAGTCCTTGATGATCCTCCGGGCTTTCCTTATATGTCGCCTGGTGTAGATGTCCTGGAGGAAGGGAAGCTCACCTCCAACAATGTGGCGGGCAGTTCACATGACCCTTTGCAGAGCTTTGCGGTTGCCAGCAGTGCTGTTTCCAAACCTGCCTTCTTCAGCACTGCATCTGTGTGAGCAGACCATGTAAGATACTCGGTGATGTGAACACCGAGAAACTTAAAGCTGTTTACCCGCTCCACAGGTGTCTTGTCGATGGTGATGGGTGTGTATTCTCTGCTCTGTCTCCTGAAATCCACCACCAGCTCCTTGGTCTTGTTGATGCTGAGTGAGAGGTGGTTCTCCTGACACCATTTAGTCAGGGTACTCACCTCCTCTCTGTAGGCCGTCTCATCGTTGTGTCATCGGCAAATTTGACGAGTGTTCCTGTGTGGCTCAGTGGTAGAGCATTGCGTCAGCAGCACAAAAGGTTGTGGGTTCGATTCCCAGAGAACACACATACTAATGAAAATGTATAACCTGACTGCAATTGAAAGTCGCTTTGGATAAAAGCGTAAAACGCTTTTGTAAATGTAGAGCTGTGTGTGGCTGTACAGTCGTGTGTGTACAGGAGTGGGCTGAGGATGCAGCCCTGCGGAGCACCAGTGTTGAGGACAAGGGGAGATGAGGTGTTGTTGCCTATTCTGACCACCTGACTTCTGCCTGCCAGGAAGTCCAGGATCCAGCTGCACAGAGATCTGTTCAGAGTCTGGAGCTTCGCAACCAGTGTGGCAGGCACTATGGTGTTAAATGCTGAACTATAGTCCACGAACAGCATTCTCACATAGATGTTCTTATTTTCCAGGTGGGACAGAGCAGTGTGCAGGGTGAAGGCAATAGCATCGTCTGTGGAATGGTTACTGCGGTATGCAAATTGTAGTGGGTCCAGTGAAGCAGGCAGCACAGAGCAGATGTGGTCTCTGATGAGTTTCTCAAAACACTTGCTGTAGATGGGTGTCAGAGCAACGGGCCTCCAGTCATTGAAGCATGTGATTTTATTTTTCTTCGTTATGGGCACAATGGTGGATTTTTTGAAACATGAGGGAACCAAAGACAGAGAGAGGGAAAGATTGAAAATGTATGTAAAAACCCCGGCTAGTTGGAATGCGCATGCTCTTAGCACACAGCCCGTGATGCCATCCGGACCCACAGCTTTGCGGATGTTCACCCGTTTGAAGGATCGGGTTACATCTGCGACAGAAAGGGAGAGTGCATTCACCTCTTCTACAGCAGCCGCGGGAGCGCTCTCTGTGTGGGCAGTGTTGTGAGCCTCAAAACGAGCATAAAAATGATAAAGCTCGTCCGGTAGAGAGGCAGCAATATTCACAGTAGCTGGTTTATTCCCTTTAAAACCTGCGATGTTGTTGATGCCCTGCCACATGCTTCTTGTGTTGTTGGTGTTGAATTGTTCTTCAACTTTGTTTTTATATTGTCGTTTGGCGGCTTTGATGGATCTTCTGAGATCGTAACTGGCTTCTTTTTGATCGTCAGTGTTTCCGGATTTAAAGGCAGATGTCCGCGCTGACAAGGCTGATCGAACATCGCTGTTAATCCATGGTTTTTGGTTGGGGTAGATGTGGATTGTTTTTTTCGGTACTACATCCTCTATACACTTCCTGATGAAACACATTACAGAATCTGAATACGCCTCTATGTCGTCATCAGAAGCTGCCCGGAACATGTCCCAGTCCACGTGATCAAAACAGTCCTGTAGTATAGTGTCCGATTGGTCCGACCAGCATTGGATTGTCCTGAGGGCGGGTGCTTCTAGTTTCAGTTTGTTCCTATAAGCAGGCAGGAGCAGAACGGAAGAGTGATACGATTTGCCGAAAGGTGGAGGGATTTATATGCGTCCCGGAAGGGAGAGTAACAGTGGTCTAGTACACGATCACCACGCGTGTTGATGGTGATGTGTTGGAAGTATTTTGGAGCTATTATTCTGAAGTTGGCTTTATTAAAGTCCCCCGTAACAACAAACGTTGCATATGGGTGCACGGTTTCCTGCTCACTCATATTGCTATACAGTTCCTTGAGTGCCTGGTCTGTGTTGGCTTGAGGGAGAATGTAAACAGCTGTGATTATGATAGCTGTAAATTCCCTCGGTAGCCAAAATGGTCGACAAAGAAGCACATAAATTTCCAGATCAGGGGAGCAGAAGGATTTAATAGAGTGTAGGTTCCTTTCATCACACCACGAGTTTTTGATATAGAAACAGACGACCCCACCTCTGCTTTTCCCTGTGAGCTCTTTCGTTCTGTCCGAGCAATGCACGGAGAACCCTGTGAGCTCGATGGCTGAGTCTGGAACCATTGGAGACTTACAGGTTTTTGTGAGGCAAATAACGCAGCAGTCCTTTGTTTCTCATTGTATGAGATGCGCGCCCGCAGTTCACAGAGTTTGTTGTCCAGTGACTGAACATTAGCCAGCAAAATGGTTGGGAGAGAAGGTCGGAAGGCACGGCATCTCAGTCTGACAAGGACGCCAGCTCTCTTCCCTCTTTTTCAGCTACATTTCCTTCGTCGCGGTCGTACGGGCCGTGCGGCTCAGACAAAGGGCTCTGATGCGGTGTCTGTGAACAAAGCACCGGCATTCAAGAACTCAAAGTTCGGTTTGCATTGCGCGACGGAGGAACCAATGTTTAAAAGCATGTGTCTATCGTAGACAGTTATACTAACAACATCTAACACGTAAAACAACAAAAAAACTAATAAAACAGGAAAAACTGGAGCGTTTTCTCAGAGCTCACAACACGGCTGCCATACTCGGCGCCATCTTGAAGCACATAACAATTAACAAGTACATTGTGTTTTATGGGAAGTGTTCCTGGTTCCGGTTGACCTAATTAATGCAGCCTAACAATACTTTAACGGATTTGAATATTAGAAACGTATTAGTGTGTTAAGTGTACGCCAGGTTAAAGAGATGGGTCTTTAATTTAGATTTAAAATTACAGAGTGTGTCTTCCTCCCGAACAGTGTTAGGTAGATTGTTCAAGAGTTTGGGTGCTAAATAGAAAAAGGATCTGCCACCGGCAGTTGATTTAGATATTATAGGTATTATCAAATGGCCAGAGTTTTGAGATCGTAGCAGATGTGGAGGACTATAATGCGATAAGAGTTCGCTCAAATAATGAGGAGCTAAGCCATTCAGGGCTTTATAAGTAATTAACAAGATTTTAAAATCTATACAATGTTTAATAGGGAGCCAGTGCAGTGTTGACATAACCAGACTAATGTGGTCATACTTCCTAGTTCTAGTAAGAACTCTAGCTGCTGCATTTTGGACCATCTGTAGTTTGTTTATTAAGCGTGCAGAACAACCACATAATAAAGCATTCAAATAATCTAACCTTGAGGTCATAAACGCATGAATTAACATTTCTGCATTTGACATTGAGAGCATAGGTCTCAGTTTAGATATATTTTTAAGATAAAAAAATGCAGTTTTACAAAAGCTAGAAACGTGGCTGTCAAAAGAGAGATTGCTATCAAATAGCACACCTAGGTTCCTGACTGATGATGAAGAATCGAGAGAGCAGCCATCAAGCGTTAGACCGTGTTCTAGGTTATTACTTGTGTGGTTTTTAGGTCTGATAATTAGCACCTCTGTTTTTTCAGAATTTAGTAGTAAGAAATTATTTGTCATCCAGTTTTTTATATTGACTATGCATTCCATAAGTTTCTCAATTTGGTGTGTTTCACCGGGGCCGTGAAGAATTATAGAGCTGAGTATCATCAGCATAACAGTGAAAGCTAACCCCATGTTTCCTGATGATATTTCCCAAGGGTAACATGTAAAGCGTGAAAAGTAACGACCCTAGTACTGAGCCTTGAGGTACTCCATACTGCACTTGTGATCGATATGATACCTCTTCATTCACTGCTACGAACTGATGGCCAGTGGTGTAGTGGAGGGTATACGCAGGTATACGGTGTATACCCACTTCTTTATCAGTCGGCATTCCGTATACCCACTTCTAAATCCCGTCTGATGTGCATCATTCAGTAGTGTCCTGCATTAGCGAAAATCATGAAAGATCAGCACAAGTAGCTAACCCAATCAAATTGTGAATAAATGCAAGTATTCCCTAAAAACACCCCCGAGGAGTCGACTTCCCTTGAAATATGATAGCAACCGCCCCAGCCCGCGGTAATCTGCCAATCTCCAACGCCATTGGATCAGAGCACTGTCAATCATTACTTGATTCGCTGCCTGTCATTTTAGCAATGTTCATCACCATTTCAATTAATTAAATTAATACAAAAAAAGATGAAGAGAACTACTCAAGCAAAAATTTGTTTTCAGAATTACAAACGACCTTGCAATGCTACATTGGTGCTATTAGCCAGCAGCTCAGCTAACGATAGCGATGCTACAACGGTGCTGTTAGACAGTACCGCGGCTAACGACCGTGCCCGCGCCCACGCCCGCTTCGTCCACCCTGAGAGAGGGTGCCGACAACAGAGATTCTGCCTCTTCAGCTGAAGAGGTTAACCAAGGTGAGCACTTTTTAAAAACATGACCTTTTTAGGGCTCAGCCTCGAAATTACCATATTGCTGTCATTGTATATCATGGGAGAAAAAGTCAGTCCCGCATAGAAAAACAGTAATTATGATTCATCTGAACAAACAACATAGCATGTAATTTACTATAACAAAATTCTGACAAAATGTTAATTGCTGCAGCCTATTTAATTTTTTACATTTTAATTATTTGAAAAATCGATTTTAATGAATAATTCAATGACTCATTCATAAAGACTTCAGTTGTTTTATTACTGGACTATTAAGTATTTTTGAACAAATCTCTTGAATGAAAGATTCAATGACAAATAAATTTAGATTTTTGTCCGCATTGAATTACACCCCTGCTGCATGTAGGCTAAAAGCATGCTGTTGTCAGTTTGTGACAGTTAAACCATCCAGTGACCACTGCTGCATGGAAGGGGAGAGAAAGATGAAGTTGAACACTTAATTATTATTATTTTGTTTTTTAATTATTTCTGCTTTCAATATAATATGCATCTCAGTTACTTGAATTTGTCCATTATTTTGACATGTAGGTTTTGCTACATGTAGGTTCCAATTTGTTAGTGAGGCTGTTTGAAATTCTTGAGTCAATGAACTAAATTCAGTAATGTTCAGGTTATGATAATTGTTTCTGTTGTTTCATTTATAGCCCATAATTCAATCTTTATGTTTTTTTTTTTTTGTAGACACCAATAATGACTGGCCAGACCTGTGGACAGCCAAACAAAAAGAAGAATTTAAGTCCAGAAACCCCTGGTTAGGATACAAAAACAAAAAATTGGGTAAGTTTAGGTAGATTGTTAGTTTTGTCAGCTTCTAAAACAGTGGACAGAGAAATACACTGTGTGTGTGTGTGTGTGTGTGTGTGTGTGTGTGTGTGTGTGTGTGTGTGTGTGTGTGTGTGTGTGTGTGTGTGTGTGTGTGTGTGTGTGTTTGTGTGCTTGTGTGTGGAAGAAATGGACACAACACACATACAAATATGAATACAGTAGTTACATTGTTTGTTTATGCTTCATAGGGTGTCTGGTCTGTAGTAGTGTGAACTCCCTTGGGATCATCAAGGAGCAAGGTGTATCTCTCTCAAGAGAATGGATTAACTTTGAAATTCAGGCGTCTGTCCAGAGAAGTAGAGAGACAAGTCTATCAGCCTTGAGAAATAAGGTGAGGAAACATGCTTTGTCTAAGAAACACTCTCAAGCTGTGAAGATGGCAGAACAAGAGAAAGAAGCCGTCATTGAGAATGCAGTGGCGGCTATGACTGAGTCCTACATGAAGGAAACTGAAGCTGTGTTTCGAACAGCCTACCATTTGGCCAAAAAGAACAGACCCTTTTCTGACCATGAAAGCCTCATTGAGCTGCAAGAATTGAATGGTGTAAAATCGGCTCGATACTTCATTCACGTTACAGTGCTACACAAATAATCAAACATGTCAGTAGCATCATAGCATCATCGAGCAAGTTAGCCGTCATAATTGACAAGGCCTCTTCTTTAAGTCACAAAGCTGTCATGACAGTTTCAATTAAAGCAACATTTCAAGAAGAAGAAAGCCCTAAATTCATATTCCTTGATCTTGTTGAACTGGAAAACCAGAGAGCAGATGGCATAGTAGAGGGTTTACTCACTTGTTTAACAAATGCTGGCTTTACAGAAGAATGGCTTCTAGAAAACTGGGTAGCATTTGTGACTGATGGTGCCAGCGTCATGTTAGGAAAAAAGTCAGGAGTAGCAACCAGGTTGACCTTGAGATTCCCGATGCTTTTTGTATGGCACTGTATGAACCATAGACTTGAACTAGCTGTGTCAGATGCAGTTGATGAGGTAAACTCTGTCAATCACTTTAAAGCATTTATGCACAAGCTACATTCTCTGTACAAAACTGAACGTGAACTGAAAGATGCAGCAGCTGAAGTAGGCTCACAACTTCTTCACATTGGCAGAGTCTTGGATGTACGCTGGGTGGCCAGTAGCTTTCGGACTGTTCATGCTGTTTGGACATCACTGGGAGCTCTTGTGCAGCACTTTAAGAATGCTTGTTCTGATGAGAGGAGGTCCAACAAAGAAAAGCAAATGTACAGAGACTGTGTTCAAAGTCCCAAATTTCTTTGTGACCTTGGGCTTATGTATGACACACTCCATGAACTAAGTATGCTGTTACAGGAGCTTCAGGCTCATTCTGTAACTCTCCTCAGAGCAGAGCATCTACTGAAACGCACAATAAGAGTTATACATTCATTTAGAGAGAGTCCAGGTGAGAAATATAGTCAGGCTTTAGAAGCAAAAGAGAGTGGGGTGTATCGATCTATAGCTTTGAAAAGAAATGCAAAGCTCAAGCCTATCAATCCAGGCCAGTTCTTACAAAGCCTTGTGAACAATCTTGAGCAAGGCTTGTCTTTCGAAGATGAGACTATCAAGGACCTCAGCATCCTTGATCAGAGTAAATGGCCATCAAACCCCAGCATCCGCCATGGTGAAGAACAAGTTAAGCGGCTGTGCAAGCGATTTAACTTGTGCACAGACCAAGCACTGAATGGGATGCGGGACCTACTGGAAGAGCCTAACAGTGAGAACAATGGCTTAAAACCACTCATTAACTGTATGAAAACAATCCCTGTAAACACAGCAGAGTGTGAGAGAAACTTTAGCCTTATGAACAACATAAACACAGACAAAAGGGCTGTCCTACTGGTCTCAAACATATCAAACTTAATGATGATAAACATCAACGGGCCCCCTACTTCCAAGTTTTATCCTAGAAAGTATACAAGGACCTGGTTGAAGAGCCACCGTGCTGCCTCTTCTGTGTGTTCTAGACAATGCAGTGTGAAAGCTCCAGCAGAGAGCAAGTATGTCTGGAATATACTGTAGTACAGGGGGTAGACAGGCTGTTTATAGGCTTAAAAACCTACACTGACAATACATTTTGTGTTCAAAATCAGTTATTTCATTGTATTTCAAGTATGTCACTACTATCTACACTGTAAAAAAAAAAAAAAAAGTTGGGCAAACTTAAAATTTTAAGGCAACCAGCTTCAGCAGATTTTTGAGGTGTCAGCAAAAAATTTAAGGTAGCCCAACTTTTTTTTTTTTTTTTTACAGTGTACCTGAAGTTAAGTCCCTTGGACCAAAAATGTGAACTCTTATTTAGAAACCCTGCATTGGATAAAAGAGTATATATAACTGGTTTTCATGAATATGTTGTAAAATGTATATATTTTTGTTCATTATATTGAACTAAATATTGTTATTTTTAGAATATTGTTTTACATATATTGTTGAATTCTTTGAACGATGATGATATTTTAAACCAAATATCGTTTTTTTAACATTGTTTAAAAAAATACTGTTGAATTCTTTGAATGATGATGATATTTTAATGTATGTTCAAAATAAACTAATCTCTGGCTGAAACACCATGTTTGCGTTATCTTGAATATATCTTATATTCATGCATTAGACCTGTGTAGGACCAGTAATATTTGCAAAATGCCCCTTTTAAGTAGCCTACTGGTGCAGACTACTTGCAAGGTGAGCAAATAGTTGTCCAATTTTCATGTGTGGTGTGGATGGACTAAGGAATAAGGAATCGTTCACCTCAAAATTAATCATTACTGTATGTAGTTGTCTCTTCCTGTAGTCTGTGGGCCAGTATTGATAAGTATGATCGGTCAAATAAGTATGATTTGAACCATGCTAATGCACTTCCACTAATGGCAACAGAGTTTTGAAGTCTATTCAAAAGAATGTTGTGATTGATAGTGTCGAATGCAGCGCTAAGATCCAGGAGCACTAATAGAGAGATACAACCACGATCAGATGATAAGAGCAGGTCATTTGTCACTCTAATGAGAGTAATCTCAGTACTATGAAATGGTCTAAATCCTGACTGGAAATCCTCACAGATATCAATTTTCTCTAAGAAGGAATATAATTGTGAGGATGATACCTTTTCCAGTATCTTTGACAGAAAAGGGAGATTCGAGATCGGTCTGTAATTAACTAGATCTTTGGGGTCAAGTTGTGTTTTTTTAATGAGAGGCTTAATAACATCCAATTTAAAGGTTTTGGGGACATACCCTAATGACAATGATGAATTAATAATAGCCAAAAGAGGATCTATGACTTCTGGAAGCACCTATTTTAGTAGTTTAGATGGAATAGGGTCTAACATACATGTTGTTGGTTTAGCTGATTTAACAAGTTTATACAATTCTTCCTCTCCTATAGTAGATAATGTGTGGAATTGTTCCTCAGGGGATCTATAGTGCACAATTGACCCTTCGCTAAGCCCCGCCCTCCTTAGTTACTGTTGCTACGCCTGTCAAGCTTTCGCGCCTGGCACGTCTATTACAGTATGTATGCACCGGTGTCAGACATTCCCAAGGAAATAATTAGTCACTTTTGGCAAACAGGTGAAATATCTGAGAAAGCAAAACAAAAGGGACTGCAGTATGCATTCGAGGGATATATCCACGACATAATATGCAACCGATTAGAGAATAATTTCATCAAAATTGAAGCTAAAGCCTATAGGTCCCAGCGCAAGCAGCAGCCACTTCACACGCTGACCATTCAAATGGGAAACACACAAATTGAGGAACAGCTATGTTCATGCACAGCAGGGTAAGTGAAATTTGAAAATCTAATAATTATAAATCAAACAACTTATCCATAAATCTTGTGGAATAAACGCAAGACATTAGCCTGACCACTTTGCAATGATAACATTCTACCCCGCTCATATTTTTAGCGCGCCAGGCTAACGTTACTGCTCACACGTCGTGGGTCTAATCTACGCCTTGGACCTGACAAGAGCCAGAGATGCTGAGCTGAGCCTTACATCATGAACAACACAAACAAAGTCCTCCTGCACGAGTCTGCCACAGCAGTGGCACAAGCCAAGGGGTAACAAAATAAGGGCAGTGCCAATATCATCGGTAGTTGTCGCTAAAGCCAATGAAAACCGTATGCTACCGAAACGAAATGTGCTACCTTTCAGATTGTGCTACTAGTAATATATTTGCATTGGTTTAAGGGTAAGTTTAGGATAAGGGTAAGTGTGGACGGGTAGGTTTAGGGTAGGGGTAGGTATGGACATTAAAAAAATCATCAAACCACATGAATAAGATGCTGGTAGCACAATCTGATAGGTAACGTTAGCATTTTTCGCTATCGATTTGTGCTACCTATTTTTTTTTTATGGGAGGTAGCACAATCTGAGCAGGTAGCACCTGAATCGTCAGAACACCGGTAACAGTTATCCAGAAAGCAGACAAAGTTGAAAATTATGTTTATGGTTAATAGTTATGGGACTTGGCAGATGCAGATTTGCACAATCCATACGCACAACGCTTCGGCATGTTTCCCTCGCTCGAAAGCTTGCCAGACCTGCCGCGCCTAGTTACGGTTGCTAAGCCACGATTGGTCTGTGGCGATTTTCAGGCGTGGCTTAGCGAAGGGTCAATTTGATGTGATAATGCAGCTGGCAGCTGCATGGTTAGTTTGATCTCTAATAGTATTGATTTTGGAAGTAAAATAGTTCATAAAGTCATTACTGCTGTGCTGTTGGGAAATGTCAACACCAGTTGATGTTTTATTTTTTGTTAATTTTGCCACTGTATTGAATAAATACCTGGGGTTGTGTTTGTTTTCTTCTAAAAGAGATGAAAAGTAATCAGATCTAGCAGTTTTTAATGCTTTTCTGTAGGATAGGGTACTTTTCTGCCAAGCCATACGAAATACCTCTAATTTTATTTTCCTCCAGCTGTGCTCCATTTAACGGGCTGCTCTCTTTAGGGTGTGAGTGTGCTCATTATACCACAGTGTTGGACTCTTTTCTTTAATCTTCCTTAAGCGTAAAGGAGCAACCGTATCTAAAGTGCTAGAAAAGAGAGAATCCATAGTTTCTGTTACATCATTAATTTTTTCTGCGCTGTTAGATATGCTGCATAATTGAGATAAATCAGGAAGTTTACTTACAATGTATGATTGTGACGGTGAGGAAATTTTCTCACCGGTTAATCGACCTGATGTCACACCGGTTATAACGGTATCACCGTGGTGGGGGGTCGTTTCAGTTTTCCCTCTTTTCTTTGCTTTCCTTAGGTTTTAAATACCCTGTAAGCGCTGTGCAGAGGATCAGGGGTAATAGATCGCTCGTGCTTTAGGTCAGTGTTTCTCAATCAGGGGGGCGAGTAGGGCTGTGACGATAACCGCATTACCGCCTCACCGCGGTAATGAGATGCCGACCGCTGTGTTGAGGTTATCACCGCCATCACCGCACTAATTTTAATTTTATTTTTTACTTTGAATTTGTATTTATTTTGTTATTATTTAAATTGTGTTTATTATTTTGTTATTTGCCAGTAAAAGTTACAGGAGTGCATATGGTGTATGATATGAAGCATTAACAATAATCATTTGTCAAGTTACTGTCTTCTGTCCCATGTTCAAGAGGCTGCTGGAGAAAAAAAAAACTGCTTCCCGCGCAAGGGAGAGGGAAAGTCTATTAAACATATGGGGGTGTGTCTGATTATTATTAATTACCAGGCTAGGTTTCAGTACTTGTGATGTCTACAGATAATGTTCAATAAAATACACACAAACAGGCATAAAACACAAAAGCATAACATAAACAGCTGGAGTTAGATTTGAATTGCAGGTGCTTCATACTTCTCTAATGTGGTATAGGCTATTTACGGTTGACGACATTATAAAAAAAAAATGGCCACGAATCTAGTGCCTAAGTCTAAAATTGTGTTGCCTATTTGGGCACATTTTGGCTTTGAGCCAGATGACAAGGGGCAGCCGGTTCAAGGTTCAAGGTTCAAGGTTTCTTTATTTGTCACATGATAAATTATACAGGGTATAATCAAAAGTGAAATGTAGGTCAAATCAGGTCCGCTCAGTGGACAGTGCAAAGAATAAAAAATAAAATAAAAAATAAAATCAAAATTAAATTATATAAAAGTAACACCACACAAGAGTATATATATATATATAGGTAAAAAAGAAATAAGAAGTAAAATGTGCAATAGAATAAAGAAAAGTGCAAAACAGTAGAACAGTAAGATGTGCAAAACAAATTGGATGTGCAAAAACATTATATGGGACTTAATAAATATTAGTATAAACAGGAGGGATGAGAGGGATGTGCAACGGTTGTACTGGGTATGCACACATAAGCGGCAATATGGATGATGAGAATATGAATGTTTTGTTATTTTTTACAGATAATAATGAGTCTTGTGAAAGTTTATGGAACTGAGTTTGTGTTAAGGAGCCTGATGGCCTGAGGGAAGAAGCTCTTCCTCAGTCTCTGTCTTTGCCATCAAGCTCCTGTAGCGCCTGCCAGATGGCAGTAAGCGGAAAAGATGGTTACCGGGGTGGTTTGAGTCTTTGGTGATTTTAGCAGCTCTGCTTCTGCAGCGTTTGAGGTAGATGCCCTGCAGAGAGGGGAGATCAGACCCTGAGATGCGCTCAGCTAAGCGCACGACTCTCTGCAGAGCTTTGCAGTCCTGGTTTGTGGCATTATTATACCACACTGAGATGCACTGAGTCACACGTGAATTTGGACGAGGCAATTTGCCATATTTGTAGAAGAAAAGTATCCATCTCGCGAGGAAATACCACTAATCTAAGATCCCATCTTAGAATCAACCATCCTCTGGCGTTTGCCGGACTTGGGAGCAGCACACATACCTTGGGTAACGCTACAACCTCAGGCCAGCAGCGACAGCTGCGAGTCTCCGAGGCCTTTGCGAGAGGAGCAAAGTACCAAAGTGACAGCAATCAGTGGCAGTACTTACTGACAGCGTGACTCACTATTTGGTTGAAGAAATGGTGCCATTCCGTGCCGTTCAGAAGCCAGCGTTCAAAGCAATGCTACAGACTTTTGATAAACAATACCGAAAGTACTTTTCTCAAACAGCGATCCCTGAGAAGTATCTGTCAGTGAAAGACGGCATAATACGGGAGTTGAAAGACGTTGATCATTTCTCAGTGACAACTGATATGTGGTCAAGCGTAAACATGATGCCATACATGAGCCTGACATACACTATCTTAGCGCAAACTGGGAACTAAAATCAAGTGCCTGGAGACGTGTTCACGCCAGATAGCCACACGAGTGACAACCTGGCGGAAGCCCTCAGGTCCTCCTTCCAAGAGTGGTCCCTGGACGAGAGGAAACTGGTCTGTATTACCACTGACAATGGGGCAAATATTGTGACTGCGGTGCGAAAACTTGGTTGGAAATGGCAAAATTGCTTTGACCATAATCTGCATTTAGCTGTCACCAATGCAATGAAGACAGAAAAGGACCGCACTGCCCGAGCCATGGGTGTGTGCAGAATATTGGTGGCGGCTTTCTCGCAGAGCTGGCAAAAATAAGAGAAAGCTGCATAAAGAACAAGCCGAGCTCAACATGTCCCAACATTGCTTAGTTCTGGTGAGTTGTGCTAAACTTCTATTCCTATTTCTAAGTTTTTCGGGTAACAGTCTGTGGCGTGGATATAAACTCACTCATCCAAAACACAACTTGTTGAAACTTTGAATAATTTATTGTACAAAAAATGGGTTATAAACGATGACAAAAACTGTTCCATAATTCCTATAAAAAAAAAAAAAATTTTATGTTGGTATTGTTAATATGTTTATTATATTAATAATTAGAATTGTTCAAAGCGAATACGAAATGAAAAAGCTATAGCCCTATTGCACCATCCCGTAAATAATTTGGGCAAGTCTTATGAATTCGCCAATCAATGCTCTGAATTTCTGCTGCCTGTGATTAACATGATCAAGATTAGAGATCTGCACGAGCCTCAAATTTAGGGCCTAGCTCGGCCTTAGCCCGAGACGGCCCTTGTCCAACAATTTATTAGATTACCGGCCGAGCCAGTCTTTTTTCCGCTTCTCCCAAAACAGCTTTTCAGCTATTAATATAGGTCAGTTTTATATGTAATGGCAAAGTGAGTATATTATGTTTCGGTCTTTTATTAAGTTAATTTAGAAAAACGAGAATTTTGTTTTTCGTTCGTTAAATATACTTTTTTGTTTTTTAAAGTAATGACCAAGCGGCCAGCTGCAGACAGTGAGCTGATCATGTGTTTGATCAACTTAGCCTTCTCAAATCATCACGACTTAAAAAATCAAGCATGTTTAAACGTTAAACCTAGCTATAAATGTGCGCTGTTACACTCAAATGCAATAGTTTGATGATAAATATATCTATAGAATGCTTTAAATTACTACTTAACGAAATAAATTAATAGAAAAAACTAAAACGATTTCATTATGATCATAATCCGTAAAGATGCACTTCTCTCTAAAGCTGCATCTAAGGAGATGTCGAGTCAGGATCGTCATCTTAAAAAACACACATTAAAAAATTATGACAAATAAGAATAAGAACATAATATAGGCTACAAACGTATACTTTAAATAGCTTACATTGAGTACTAATATAATTGTGTTTTTAATGTATTCACACAGGACTGTCCTACCAGGTGGGGTACTAAGCAGAAAATGGTTGCGCGGGTTCTTGAGCAAGCCCCAGCCATTAGGAGGGTGTTGGATGAACGGCGCAGCCAACATTTGATCCCGACTTGGCAGGACATCGAAGTTCTAGAATCCGTTAATGCAGCGCTGAAGAAGGTCACAGATTTTACAGATGCGCTGTCTTCCGAGAAGACAGTTACAGCGTCCTCTGTAAAACCAGTCCTACGGTTATTATGTGAGGATCTTTTGCTCCCAACCGAAGAGGACACGGAGTTGACGCGCAACCTAAAAAGAAAAATGGTTAGCGTCATGGAAGACAAATATAGTGCACCTGCAACACAGCAACTGTTGGCAAAGGCCACATTCATTGATCCCAGATACAGGGACATCAACCCCGGAGATGACTTTAAAGATGTGCTCCTGGAAGAGATGCTGGCAATGTTCGATGAGCGGCGTGATGGCAGGGATGGAGAAGGTGCCATGCAAACGTCGGCGGCTGGAGAGGGAGAAGAAGGAAGTGCACTATCTCCTCCTCCAAAAAAAATTTAAAATCTTGCGGACCTGCTTGGAAAGAGAAAAGCACAGTCCTCCAATCCGGTCCCAAAAAGAATCTGTGCTGACACTGAAGTTGCAAGATATTTGCAGGAGGAAGCCCTCGATCTGCACTCTGATCCGATTGCCTGGTGGCAGGATAGTCAGGCTCGATTCCCTCTTCTTTCGAAAGTTGGCAGAAAATATATGACTATATGTGCTACGAGCGCTCCCTCGGAGCGTGTATTCAGTATGGCTTGCAACATTGTTACTCCGTTAAGATCTTCGCTGAAACCAGACAAAGTGAACATGTTGGTTTTCCTGGCACGAAACATGAAGACCGAAAAATAAAGCAGTAGGACTTGCGATTCACTTAAGCAGCCGAGTAGTTTAACAATGATGTTCCTGATGTTCCCTTATGTTGTACTTTGAAAAACCAAAATCAGAAAAAAAGCCTCTTTTATGTTCCATTTAAAAAAAAAATTAAGTTAAATAATATTAATGATAATTTGCTGTTAAATGATGAAAAACTGTTCCATAATTCCTATTAAATTCAAAAGATATCGAAAAAACAACAAAGTTTAAATAAATTTTATTTTATTTTATTATTGTTAATATCATTTGCTGTTTTAATAATAAAGACTGCTTTATTATTAATTTCAATGTTCATTTACAAGCTGCATGCTTAAGTCATTATATTTCCGGGGGCTTGCGATTAACTGCCAAACCGCGGTGATTTGTTGCGTCTTCACCGCGGTAAGTAACATTCCATACCGTCACAGCCCTAGGGACGAGAGATAAAATTAAAATATAATACATTCACTAATATTATGACTCGCTTGTTAAGTAATGTAAAAAAATATATAGCCTATAAAAAATAACAGTGCCACCTCTCTACGTATTCTGTGTGTAGGAGGAGAAATACGGTTCTCATCGTGTGTAATACAGACTGAACGGTGGCTCAAAAACTCTGTATGAGCACATGTTACGCAAACTACAGCTCTCGGCTGGATAAAAGAAGCCAGTGTCACACTAGTAGACACAAGTTTTGATGGGCGACTATTATAATCAGTGTAAAGATGATTACAGTGACATACAGGATTGTGCATTAGGCACGCGTTATGTCCGTTATAAATGATGCGCAAACGAACCATGTATGTGTGCTCTCGATCACTATAACATCATATTTCTGCTTGAACACAGCTCAGTATATTCACGTAGTTGAATACAGCGAGTGTTTTATAACGGATGCTCACGTGTGTTGAAATTTGTGAGGATCAGTGGTGTTTATGGATACGGGCATCAGACGCTCCAAACAGCTTGTTCTTACAGAGGAACTAATGATGGCGTCGTGAATAGTGAATAATAATAAAACACTATTGTATTTATTATTATTAAATTAATGCAACATAAAGATACATCACAACAAGCCTTTTTAATTATTTATTTAATATGTATTTGATCATTTATTTACTTTTCACTTGGTAGATCTCCGTGAGTTTTCTCCCTGACTTAGATTAATGTCAGACTCAGAAGTCAACAGGCTAAAATGGGCGCTTTTATACATTTGGTTTTGAAACTCTTCCGCCATCGTCTTGTCTGTGCCACCTCACTCTTCTTGTCAGTCATCTCTCTTCACGTGATAAATAAAAATCTGATCTGTGATGTAGAGGTCTGCGCGGGACTGTTTGAGGTTTTATTCCGCACTCACCCGCTCCCGCGATATATTCACTGTTTGTTCAAATTTCTGCTGAAAGACAGAAAGCTAGGCTAACAAATAAAAGTTTAGTCTGCACAAAATTGTATTTATTTTATTCGTCTTGTCAAGAGTCTTGAATTTATTGACAGAAAAATGTCAATGACATTTTGCTGCCAACACGGAATAAAGTTTCACAGATAGGAAAAAAGTTATACAAAAATTGTAATCCCTATTTTTATTCGTTTTGTCAGGATACAATTCGTTTAGGCTAACATTCAGGCTACAACACAATAGGAAAAAAATGTAGGTTTAGCCTAATAGCTATTGTATTAGTCTTGTCAAAATACTAAATTTATTTAACATCTTGCTGTTAACACAGTGAAAAGTGCAGCAGAGAAAAATAAATACATTCGACACAGTCTGTAATTAAAAATGATAGGATAAGCATGATACAAAAAAAAGAAAAAAGGAAAGACGAGTTGAATGTCCTTCAAGGACAGCGCATCCAAACTTACTCCATCATTATTCTGCTCTGTCACTCATCACAACCTGCTTGTTCTGTTTGAGAGCTGTATATTATATCTGCTAGCCTGCTCTGAGCATCGTTGCACACGCTGTGCACAGACAATAAAACGAAGCACTGGTCCATGCGTGCAGCGCGCGCATAACGGTCCGGGTGCAGGCTGTACTGATTGATAAGAATAAAGCACAGATATACTGTTCTGAAAGGATGTCTGGAACGGGATATTGTAAGACCACAAGCTCAAATTCAAATTGCGCCAGAGTTACCGACCGTTACCCCCTTGTATTCAGGAAATTAATCCCGCGGCGAAATCTGGTCGGGACAGCCGCGGCAATGCAGACCTAGACTGCTGTGATGCAAGGCTGTTGTTCTTTCGGTGCGCTGCATTTAGCAGCCGCGTTCAGTTTGAATTTTAGTGTCCGCTAACTGAACTAATTAATTTTTATTACTATAAAAAAAATCTAAAGGACGGTGTGGGACGGTGCCACGGTGGGCAAGTGACGTAACGGTGTTGCGGCTTAACACCGGTATAACCGTCATCACCGCCTATCGCGGCAAGCCTATTACAAAGCAGTCTTTTGTGGTAGAAGTGATGGTTCAGGGAGCGGGCCAGAGCATATTACAGTGTCTGACATCGTATTTGCAAGTTCACACACCTCTCAGCCCTCACACACCTCTCAGATCTCCGACTGGCAAAGTCGAACATCATTAGTGCCGACGTGAATAACAATCTTACTGAATTTACGTTTAGCATTAGCCAGCACGTTTAAATTTGCCAAGATGTCAGGCGCTCTGGCTCCCAGTAAACAATGGACTATGGTGGCTGGTGTCTCTATTTTCACGTTCCGTACAATAGAGTCGCCAATAACTAGAGCACTTTCATCAGGTTTCTCAGTGGGTACGTCACTGAGTGGGGAGAACCTGTTTGATGTTTTAATCGGAATGGAAGAGCGGTGTTTTGACTCACTGTCACCCAATTGCCCTGCTGCACGGGCTCATCCGGAACCGAAAAATGTACAGGACTCCCTGAGCTAGTCGCATCCAAAGCCGTATCTACAGCCCTCACATTCTTACTATCCTCAACTAAAGTTTGGATGTGTGTCTCTAGTTCTAAAATATTCTCTGTCAGCCTAACTATTTCCCTGCATTTATCACATGTGAATCCTTCATCGCCGACAGAGAGAGATAAACTATACATGTGGCAAACAGTGCAAAAAACAATAGCAGGAGAAGAAGCCATTACTCACCTTGATTGATGAATGATTCCAACTTAACTTACCACTGTCAACTAGAAAGTGACAGTCACAGTTAAAATCAACTAGAAAGAAATCTATTCTAGAATATGAATTGTGGACATGAGAGAAAAAAAATTATATTGTCTGTCGGTCAGATGCTTTAACCTCCAAACATCAACCAAATCAAATGAAGTAATGAATTTGTTCAGGGTGGCAATAGAATTTGGCAAATGACCCATGGAACTGTTAGAGGTCCTGTCTAAAACCAGGATCTAAAACCAGATTAAAATCACCCCCGATTATTAGATGTGTGTTTGACAGATTAGGAAGGAGATTGAAAACTTTACTAAAAAAGGATGGATCGTCATGATTTGGTCCATATATGTTAAATAACGTAGTATGTACAGAAGAAAATGAGACTAGAGACTATTATATATCGACCATTTGGATTTCAAGTAGTAGATATGTGTTTAAATGGAATTGTTTTGAGGAGCAAAATGGCCACTCCTCTGGCCCTGCATGACAACGTAGATTGAAACACCTGTGAAATCCAGTTCCATCTTAGAAGCCTTTGTTCATTATGCTTAATGTGTGTCTCTTGTAAAAACGTGATATCAGCAGATATTGACTTCAAATACGACAAGACTTTAAACCATTTAGCCCTGTTATTGATGCCTCCTCGTACATTCCAGCTGGCTAAGGTAACATTACAGTTAGAAAGTCTCATATTACATACCAGTGTAGATCAAATTCAATGTTATTATAATGACTTGGTGGAACTGGAGTTGTTACAATTATCGAAACAAAACACATAACATTTAACACAAAGTCATGAGAAGAAACCCTCAATGTCACCCCCCTCCCTCTAATCCGCTTCCCCAAACGAAGTGGAGTAGACAAAACAAACCCCATACAACAAACTTAGCTGTACAGTAAGAACCGAATCGGAATTTAACAATAACAAAACTAGTAGTACATCCGAAAACTGGCACAAACTCAACATTATCTCACAGACGTGTGCAACAAAATGTCAGAACCAAGATCTGGCATAATGGTACTTTCAGTGTAAAGCCAATAGTCATAAACTTATCGGTTGCACTCGGATACAGATATCATCAGCTTTCCATGTGAGTGAACCCAGATCACCAATCTGTATGGTGGCGCAAGAAACGTACTCACTTGCAGGATCCGTATGCTTAGAACAACTTTAAATATAGCCCGGATCACGTACAGATTGATACGTGCAATCAAAGTCAAGATGTGGCGATGATTGTATTGGCGAAAGCCTCGGCATCTGCGACTGAGTTGAAGATTCTCTTTTCCGATCCATTAGTGATGATAAGTCGCGTAGGAAAGAGCAGTCCATATCTGACGCCGGCCCTATGTCAAAGTTTCGGCGCTGCAACAACACATCCAAGGTTCAAGGTTCTTTATTATTCGTCACATACACAATCATACAGGGTATAATCAGTAGTGAAATGTAAGTCAGGACAGGTCCGCTCAATGGAAAGTGCAAAAATTTTTTGATTTTAGCAGCTCTGCTTTTGCAGCGTTTGTGGTAGATGTCCTCCAGAGACTGGAGAGCAGACCCTGAGATGCGCTCAGCTAAGCGCACGACTCTCTGTAGAGCTTTGCAGTCCTGGTTCGAGGAATTACCATACCACACTGAGATGCACTGAGTGTATGCACAATACACTTTCTATGGCCCCTGAATAGAAAGTTTTCAGGATAGCTGGTGAGACCCTGAATTTCCTCAGCTGTCGCAGATGGTACAGTCTTTGCCTGGCTTTCTTAACCTGAGTCTGAATGTGTGTAGTCCATGTCAGGTCCTCGGAAATGTTTACACCGAGGTACTTGAAGCTGCTCACCCTCTCCACAGGGGTCCCACTGATCATAAGAGGAGTGTAGGGCAGCTGCTGTCTCTTCCTGAAGTCTACAATCAGCTCTTTAGTTTTGCTCACGTTCAGAGAGAGACAGTTGTCCTGGCACCATGATGTAAGTCTCTCTACCTCACCCAAGTATGCGGTCTCATCATTGTTGGAAATGAGGCCCAGAACCACAGAATCATCAGCAAATGTAATAATAGAAGTGGAGCTGTGAGAGGACACGCAGTCGTGTGTGTAGAGAGAGTAGAGCAGGGGGCTCAGGACACAGCCCTGTGGGGCTCCTATGTTCAGGGTGATGGAGTTGGAGGTGAACTGGCCGACTTTCACCACTTGAGGTCTGGCGGTGAGGAAGTCTTGAATCCAGTCACTGAGTGAAGTGTTTAGGCCGAGGTCTGAGAGTTTGACAGCTAGCTTGGTGGGGATTATAGTGTTGAAAGCTGAGCTATAGTCAATGAATAGCAGCCTGACATAGTTGCCATTTTTGCTGTCAATGTGAGTGAGGGAGTCCAGTATGGCATCATCAGTAGACCTATTTGGGCGATAGGCAAACTGAAAAGGGTCCAAAGTAGCAGGGATGGAGGAGCAAATGTGTTTCTTTAAAAGTTTCTCAAAAACCTTCATGACTGTCAATGTGAGGGCAACTGGAGGGTTTACTGTTCTTAGGCACAGGGATGATGACAGATTTTTTAAATGAGGTGGGAACCACAGAGGTAGCAAGGGACTCATTAAAGATGGAAGTAAACAAACCAGCAAGCTGATCGGCGCAGGACCTCAGAACGCAGCCAGTAATCCCATCAGGTCCGGCTGCTTTCCTGACGTTCACTCTCTTTAGTTCCCTCCGAACCTCGTCCTCCGACAGGGTGAATACATGATCGCTGCTCTGTCTGCTGCTTCCTGACGCGCTGATCGGCAGAGTCGCGCCGCCGTTACATTCAAAGCGGCCATAGAAGGTGTTTAGCTCTTCGGCCAGTAACGGATCTGCTCTCACCTCGGCGGAGGAGTTATTTCCAGAGGTACAGATGGTCTTCAGTCCCTGCCACATGCGTCGAGAGTCATTGAGCTGAAAATGTTACTCAATTCTCTCCCTGTATCTGAGTTTAGCAGCTCTAACTGCCCGACAGAGAGCGTAGCACGATGTTTTGTTGTATGCGGCAGTGCGATGGTTAACCGCATCACGGATTGATCTGTCCACCCACGGTTTCTGATTAGAAAATGTCCTTATTGTTACTGTTTCAGTGGCTTGGTCGGTTAGCGTGTTGATAAAGCTTACTGCTACATCCGTGAACTCGCTGACGTCAGCTGAACTCGCCCGGAACATGTCCCAGTCGACATCATCAAGAGACGCCTGTAGCATAGCTTCAGAGTGGGAGGACCAGCGCGTCACTTCCCTCTCCACCGGGGGTTTCTGAACGATCCTTTGTTTATATTCCGGTGTGAGGAAAATGGCGGCGTGGTCCGATTTGCCAAAAGCCGGCAGGGAACGAGCTTTGTAGGCATTCTTAAACTGGGTGTAGCAATGATCCAGTGTATTCTGTCCTCTAGTTGGACAGGATATATGTTGTTGAAAGTTCGGCATGACCTTCCTGAGGTTGGCTTTGTTGAAGTCCCCGGCGATGATACATGCAGCGTCAGGGTGTTTATTGATGTAGCCGCTGAGCTCATCGTGGAGTTTGGACAAAGCCAAGCTAGTGTCTGCCTGTGGTGGAATGTAAACGGCAGTAACGATGATCGATGTAAACTCCCGGGGCAGGTAGAATGGGCGGCAGATAATGGAGAGATGTTCCAGATGAGGCGAGCAGGAACGCGACAGAATGGAGATATTCCTGGGGTCACACCATTTCTTGTTAATCATGAAACACACTCCACCACCTTTGGTTTTTCCGGCCTCGGCTGTTCTGTCCATCCGTAAAACAGAAAAGTTATCAGATGGCGTTACAGCGGTGTCCGGGACCGTCGGCGTGAGCCATGTTTCGGTCAAACAAAGGATGTTACAGTCCCTAATGTCCCGTTGGAAACTTATCCTGGCTCTAAGATCGTCCATCTTATTCTCCAAGGATTGGACATGAGCGAGCATTACTTTCGTGGAGCGGATGCCTTTATAGATGGAGAAAAACTGTCTGTCGAGTTTCAAGATGAATACTGACTGAAAACAATTTATTGACTGCTGGTTTTTCAGTCAATCTGAAACTGTCAAGTCAAGTCAAGTCACCTTTATTTATATAGCGCTTTTAACAATACAAATTGTAACAAAGCACTGCACAATATCAAAATAGGCAAATTGTGTCAATAATGTAAAACAACAGGATTTAACACTCAATTATCAGCTGAATGAATTTCATTATTGAATTTAGTAATGGCATTGTCCAGCTCAGTTCAGTTTAAATAATATCTGTGCAATCAAGTCGATGATTGTGCTGGAAATGAAGTGTCCCCAACTAAGCAAGCCAGAGGCGACAGCGGCAAGGAACCAAAACTCCATCAGTGACAGAATGGAGAAAAAACCTTGGGAGAACTGTACACTCAGTCATCAGTCCACAATATCCGTCTAACGTTAGGTGATGTGACTCTTCTCAGCTAATTTGATCAATACCGACTGCTTTGTGAATGTTCTTGTTTCGGGGTTCTTTCTATAATATTGTTCTGACATACAAATACGTTTTTATGTATGATTTTGTTTTTAGTTGTTTAAAGATTGCTTCTCTTAATGTTAGGGGTTTACGAGACAGCACTAAAAGAAAATCCATGTTTATTTTTGTTAGACGTACAAATGCAAATATCATTTTTTTTACAAGAGACTCATTCATGTGAAACTGATGTTAAATGGTGGCGTTCTCAGTGGGAAGATCAAATCTTTTGTTGTCATGCTTCTCCCCATTCGGCAGGTGTCGCTATTCTTTTTAACAAGTTTAAAGGGGATGTTCTAGAATCGGTTAGTTCAACAGAAGGGAGATGGCTACTTATAGCTGTTAAGTTTGATAATTCTCTTTTTATTTTAGGTAATGTGTATGGATATAATTATTCTGTCCAAGCTAAGAATATGTCCACGGAGGTCACCCATTCTATATCAGTGTTAATGAAGAAATATCAAGGTGCCCTTTTGATAATGGGTGGTGAATTTAATGATGCCCCAGATGACTTTTTAGATCGTTTCCCTCCACATATGTCAACCTCTTTTGTCTTTCCAATTGTCTATTGTGGATATTTGGAGATTCTTAAATTTTTATGAACAATATTAATCTTGGAGTAATTCCTCTAGATCCGTACAATCAAGGATTGACCTATGGTTGGTTAGCCCTGATTGTGTCCAATATGTAACAGAAGTTGCATATTCCTATGCACCCCTTTCAGATCATAGAATGGTTGTTTTGGTACTTTCTGGTTGTAAAATGAAAAATAATAGTTTAACAGGATATTCGAAGTTAAATAATAATCTACTTAGTAATGAGAGTTTCGGTAATCATGTTCGAGGAATAGCACAACAAATTTTCAGCAATAAACAAATTACATATATTAAGAAATGGGAGTTATTTAAATTTAAAGTTAGACAATCAGCTATTCACTTTAGTAAACAAGCAAAATATAATAGTTTGAATAAGGAACAAGCACTTATGACAGAATTAGACATTTATTTAAAAAAAGTTGACCTTACAGAGGATGAAAAAGATCAAATATATATTGATACAGCAAAAGGCGCATTTATTCGTTCAAGAGCTAGGGTTAGAAAAAGGAGAAAAAATACAAGCTATTTTTTTCCGCTAGAAAAACAAAACTATAAAAGACAAATGATCTCCTCTCTCAAAATTGATGATGTAATTACTTCAAATCCAAAATTAATTTCAAATTATGTAGAATCCTTTTATTCTTAGTTTTATAAATCTATATTTCAAATAGATAAATGTTCAATTTTTGAGTCAGTTGAGCTATTCGTCTCATCTATCTCCAGGTACAGATGGTCTTTCAGTGGAGTTTTATCTTTGTTTCTGGGATATAATTGAAAATCCTTTATTTATAAGGAATGCATTGACACAAATGAACTATCAACTTCTATGAAACAAGGATTAATAACCCTACTGCCTAAACCTGATAAAGATAATTTGATTTTAGACAACTGGTGTCCTATAACATTATTGAATATATATTATTAATTATTATCTCATATTTATACAAATCACTTAAAAAAGGCCTAAATGAAATCATCAATGAGTGTCAAATGGGATTTATGGCTGGTCGACACATAAACTGGAACATTAGAATAATTTTGGATTTGTTAGTTTATTCAAATTTGGTGGAGTCAGACGCTTTAATGGTCTTTCTAGATTTCCACAAAGCATTTGATACAATCGAGCATCAATTTATGTTTAGGGCTTTACAGTTTTTTGGTTTTGGGGAGAGATTTATCTCTATTATTGAAATGTTTCATAAATGTATTAATAGCTCTATTAACTTATATCCAAATACTTCTAAAATATTTCCTATTTGTAGAGGAGTGCGCAAAGGTTGTCCTATATCCCCTTTTTATTTATTATAGTTGTAGAGTTTCTTTCCATTAAAATCCTGAACTCTCCATCTTTTCAAGGAATAACCATCTTTAGTAAAGAAATTAGATTATCTCAGCTTGTGGACGATACTGTTCTTTTTTTGAGAGATAAAGAACAGTTGCCCCCAACTTTGCAGTAAGTAAAATAATTATCTGGTGCTTCTGGGTTAATGCTTAATGTTACAAAATGTGAAATAATGTGTCTTTATGATTCAAATGAAAAAATGTTGTGCAATATCCCAATAAAAATATCAAACATTTTGGAATAAATATTAAAAAGGATCTAACAGAGAGGCAATAATTAAATGTTTCCCCTAAATTAAAAAAGACTCAAATATCTTTAATAATTGGTTCAAAGAGATTGACTATTATTGGCAGAGTTCTGTTGATCAAAGTAGAAGGGGTATCTAGATTTATTTATCTGGCATTATCACTTTTCATTCAAGATTTTACAAACCCGATTCCAAAAAAGTTGGGACACTGTACAAATTGTGAATAAAAACAGAATGCAATGATGTGGAAGTTTCAAATTTCAATATTTTATTCAGAATACAACATAGATAACATATCAAATGTTTAAACTGAGAAAATGTATCATTTTAAGGGAAAAATACATTGATTTTAAATTTCATGGCATCAACACATCTCAAAAAAGTTGGGACAAGGCCATGTTTACCACTGTGTGGCATCCCCTCTTCTTTTTATAACAGTCTGCAAACGTCTGGGGACTGAGGAGACAGGTGGTCAAGTTTAGGAATAGGAATGTTGTCCCATTCTTGTCTAATACAGGCTTCTAGTTGCTCAACTGTCTTAGGTCTTCTTTGTCGCATCTTCCTCTTTATGATGCGCCAAATGTTTTCTATGGGTGAAATATCTGGACTGCAGGCTGGCCATTTCAGTACCCGGATCCTTCTTCTATGCAGCCATGATGTTGTAATTGATGCAGTATGTGGTCTGGCATTGTCATGTTGGAAAATGCAAGGTCTTCCCTGAAAGAGACGATGTCTGGATGGGAGCATATGTTGTTCTAGAACTTGGATATACCTTTCAGCATTGATGGTGCCTTTCCAGATGGGTAAGCTGCCCATGCCACACGCACTCATGCAACCCCATACCATCAGAGATGCAGGCTTCTGAACTGAGCGCTGATAACAACTTGGGTTGTCCTTGTCCTCTTTAGTCCAGATGACATGGCGTCCCAGTTTTCCAAAAAGAACTTCAAATTTTGATTCGTCTGACCACAGAACAGTTTTCTACTTTGCCACAGTCCATTTTAAATGAGCCTTGGCCCAGAGAAAACGCCTGCGCTTCTGGATCATGTTTAGATATGGCTTCTTTTTTGACCTATAGAGTTTTAGCCGGCAACGGCGAATGGCACAATGGATTGTGTTCACCGACAATGTTTTCTGGAAGTATTCCTGAGCCCATGTTGTGATTTCCATTACAGTAGCATTCCTGTATGTGATGCAGTGCCGTCTAAGTGCCCGAAGATCACGGGCATCCAGTATGGTTTTCCGGCCTTGACCCTTACGCACAGAGATTGTTCCAGATTCTCTGAATCTTTGGATGATATTATGCACTGTAGATGATGATAACTTCAAACTCTTTGCATTTTTTCTCTGAGAAACTCCTTTCTGATATTGCTCCACTATTTTTCGCCGCAGCATTGGGGGAATTGGTGATCCTCTTCCCATCTTGACTTCTGAGAGACACTGCCACTCTGAGAGGCTCTTTTTATACCCAATCATGTTGCCAATTGACCTAATAAGTTGCAAATTGGTCCTCCAGCTGTTCCTTATATGTACATTTAACTTTTCCGTTCTCTTATTGCTACCTGTCCCAACTTTTTTGGAATGTGTAGCTCTCATGAAATCCAAAATGAGCCAATATTTGGCATGACATTTCAAAATGTCTCACTTTCAACATTTGATATGTTATCTATATTCTATTGTGAATAAAATATACGTTTATGAGATTTGTAAACTATTGCATTCCTTTTTTTATTCACAATTTGTACAGTGTCCCAACTTTTTTGGAATCGGGTTTGTACTTGTAAAATAATTAATGATTTGTTTATACAATTTGTTTGGAGGAATAAACATCATCATTTAAGGAAGGAAATTCCTTAATATACCTTTAAAGTAAAATGGCTTAGAAACTGTCTACTTAAATCAGACTCAATATGGTTTTTATACCATATAATATTTTCAAAAAGGTTGGAGGGTTGCATTTTTTGTTACTGTGTGATTACTCTGTTAATAAATTACCTGTGGCATTGTCTAATTTCCATCAACAAGCTCTTAAGGCTTGGAAGTTATGCTATGTACACAACTTTTCCACACATAAAGTAATCCTGTGGAATAATGCTTATATTACAGTTAACCGGAAATCTCTTTATTTACAAAGCTGGATGAATAAAGGTGTTTATTTTTTATCTGACATTTTAGACCAATCAGCTAATTTGCTATCTTATGAAAATGTCATGAACAAATGGCTATTTCCTATTAAATATAAATAATATAATTCTGTAATGAAAGCCATTCCCACAGGTCTACTGATGTTGATGAGAAATCTATGTTATATGTTGTCATATAATATATGTCGATCTGAACCTGTACTTTGTTTGCACATTTATTAGACAAATATTTTATAAAAATAAATCTATAAAGCCTAGAGGGAAATTTTTCTGGAATGTTTGCTTCACAGACTAAGTGGGAAAAAGCTTGGTCACTCCCTTATTGATTCTGTATTTCTTGCATTTGAAAATGTCTTGCCTTCATAACATTTATGTTAGTAATTATACTCTGTCAAAATGTATGGATATTGATGAAAACTGCTCATTTTGTTCAGATCAATTAACTATTCAAAAAAGTTTTAGAGAGACTTATCCAAGAAAAAAAAAACTGGTTATATTTGTGATTTGACTTCAAAATATGTTTTATTTTATATTGAATCAAAAGAATTTCCGTTAACTTTATGCTTAATCTTATGATTTTATTTGGTACGTTTCATATACATAAAAGTAAAATAAATAATTTTAAACCTTGTTTGAAAGTTGATTCGACTTGTTTGATGTACATTCATATATAGTCTCCCTTGAGTTTATTGATAAAAAATGTAAAGATACAATTGTATTTGCTAAAGAGCTGAATTTAGTTGAAAAGTGATCTAATATATTTTGTCTTTTGGATTATTGGCATTTAGTTGCTGTATTTTCTTTGTATTCTTGTCAAAATATATATTTATACATTTAATGTAGACTGTAAACCCCTGTTTATTTTTCATTTTTATTTTATTTATTTTTATTTGGATGTCTTGATGTAATTGTACTTTTTATTTGTTGTAGTTATATATATATATATATATATATAAAAAAAACTCTCAAACTTATTTTTAAAGTTCAGTGAAAAGATTTACACTGTAAATGAATTTTAATCCATGCTAAATGAACCGTTTCATATAAACTGGAATAAATACAAAACTATAGAGCCAAACTAAAACTAAAATGAGACATTAGTAATAAACAGTACAGTGAATAAATGAAATAATCATAACAGAAGGACGTGCACATGTTTTTGTACATTTCGAAATAAGGTGCATTAAAAGTCAATAATTCCTTGATTAATATGAATTAAAAACGTATAGCCGCATATTCAATCTTTTAAATAACAGCAGAATGTGCAAGGTTTTGGATATGGTAATATTATACTTATTTTTGTGAACTAGGCAACAAATTTCAGCTCATTTTGTTAGGGTGGGTACACTATATTATCTTATCCTTGCTTCTAGGAAATCCTCAATCTATATAATTTCTAACAGCTTCATGTGGCCGTGAACATTTCATTTTAGCGTGGCTTTAAGCACTATAATTAAAGTTTCACTTTCAAAATGTAAAGCTGGAAAATGTGGTGTTTACATGTAATAATCGTAATATGAGTTTACCTTATGGTACGAACGCTTAGTTTTCGCAGCAGTAAGTGATAAAACGAGCATGTTTCATCCGAAGCCTTGTGTTGCATTTCGGGACAAAGCAAAAAAAAAAAAAAGAGTCGAACAACAATATAAAATGCGGGAAACTATTAATTGGTTATTCTAAAATGAATTGTTTTACAAATTATACGACAACTGGAAAATACTGTAAATTGATAAACTGTTTGGCGTGATGACGTTTAATATCTCCGACAGCGCCTGTAGTCACATTTAGCACCTTGTTAGCAACCGTCTTTTTTAAGAAACGTAACAGCTTAAAAAAATCACGAGTGTAGTGTAACTGGTGGGTTTTATGTCGTAGAATAAAACGTGAAAGTATCTTGAGCTTGTGTGAACCACGGACCTTATTTAAGGGATTTAACCAAAATCCCATTCAAAAAACCCATTGACTCTGGGACGATGGAACCGGAAGTGCTAATATGCTAACTCACTTCCTGGTTTTCGCCTACAAAGTGACATCATAGTTCCACCACGTCGGTTACGTCACATATAATAAACGCACGTGACTGACAAAGACCGATTGGGGTGGAAACTGGAGGAGCTGATTTTTTTTTATGGGTTATAAATGTTAAGAGATATAGGAAATGTTTCTGATCCAAGCTACCTGATGATGGCAGTAATGAACTGTTAAGTGCGGTTGCCATAAAAGTAAAAGAAGAAGAATAAAAACTACTGGGCATGCGCTCTGTTTCTAGTGTCATTAGTAACGGAGTGACGCTTTTCTGTTTCCAAACGCAACCCAGAAGCACAACAAGACTCTTCTCGCAAACGCTCTTTGTAAATCTTGCAAATTACAGTCCTTCACATCATTCCCAGTCTATTTTCATGACAGTGCCTTTTGATATTCGAACCTTATGTTAACGCTCTGTATTTAATTCTGGTAACGTTTATTTTTCTTCTTGCCACGTTAAACCTCTTCGGCATCACCCTGCTGTAATGGTAAGTAGCTTAGCCAGCTTACATTAGCTGGAGGAAAATGAAACAACAAATCATGCGTGTGCTAGATCTGCCAAATCTGTAAGATGACGTCTGGTTGTAAAGTTATCAGGCCATCAATGCCGTTATATATCTATTTATTTAGTTGTTTACTTGATATTCTATTATTAATATTATCACTGTTCTTTGTTGTATGATACTTTTTTGATGTTCTGTTAAATTGTATTTGTTGATTCATAAAAAAATGCCACAAGCAATATCAAATCATTATAATTTCATTATCATAATTATAAAATCATCATATTTTTTGCATATCAAACAGTATTCACTCCCCTATACTATTATTATAGATATAATTACATTCATTTAGCAGATGCTTTTATCCAAAGCGACTTACAATTGAGGAATACAATAAGCGATACATTATAAAGAGGCAAACAGTCACAGGAAGTGCTTGTAATACAACATTTCAGGCATTGTTCAGAGCAAAAACTAGCTAGACAGGTAGAGGTTTAAGGAAAGAAAGCAAATGTGATTTTTTTTATGAAGAAGCTGAAGTTAAGTGAAGACAGCAGAGATGAGTTTCCAGGTGTCGCTTGAAAATTGTCAGGGACTAAGCATTTCGGATAGGGGTGGGAAGTTCATTCCACCAGCCAGGAAAGGTGAATGCAAACGTTCTGGAACATGATTTTTGTGCCTCTCTGTGATGGCACCACGAGGCTTTGCTCACTCGCAGATTTCAGGCTTCTGGAGGGGATGTAGATTGTCATCAGTGAGTGGAGGTAGGAGGGTGCTGAGCCTGTGGCTGTTCTATATGCAAGCATCAGTGTCTTGAACTTGATGCGATCTGCAACTGGGAGCCAGTGCAGGGAGGCAAAGAGAGGTGTGACATGGCCCCTTTTGGGTTCGCTGAAGAGCAATTGTGCTGCGGCATTCTGAATCATCTGTAAAGGTTTGATTGTGCATGATGTAAGTCCAGCTAGAAGAGCAATGCAGTAGTCCAGTCTAGAAATGGCAAGGGCCTGGACAAGAAGTTGTGCAGTGTGCTGTGTAAGGAAGGGCCTAATCTTTCTGATGTTGTGCAATGCAAACCTGCAGGATCGAGCAGTTTTTGGAATGTGGTCTTTGAAATTGAAATGGTCATCAAAAATTACCCCAAGATTTCTGACTGAGCTTGATTTGATGGTAAAATCATGTTGTAGATTTGGAGTGGCAGGGAAGAAAAGAAGCTCAGTCTTTGCCAGGTTGAGCTGTAGGTGATGTTCTTTCATCCATGCTGAGATATCCGCCAGGCAGCCTGAGATGCATGCAGCTACCGTTGGATCATCTGGTCAAAATGAGAGATAAAGCTGTGTGTCATCATCAGCATAGCAATGGTACCAGGTGCTTGTATGATGGGGCCCAGTGATGTAATTAAAAAGTTAAAGTGTTTTTCGTTTTAATTAAACATTGCATGAATAAGATACGCCATATAGACAATAATAACTAATAATAATAATAACAACTATATAACTATAACCATATAATAAATAATAACCTAACTATTTTCTGTATTTAAAATGACTGCATGAATTGGAATATTCACATAATACCTATCACATGAGCTTGCAAACATGAGTGTTTGATGTAAGGTTATTTAACTGTATACATATGTATACTGATGTTTAACATCTTTAAAACAGACATGAAAGTCAGCTTCGAAGTTCTAGTGTGAAATTTTTATAGTTCTCAGTACAGTAGAGTACAGTTTTGGAGTTAAAGTGTCATGTAACCAGAAGGAGGTGCTGTTTCTCTAGTAATTTTTTTGCTACAAAATGTGTCTTTAAAGCCTAGATTGCCATTAAATGTAATATTTGTTGCCTTTACCTACAGGCTGATTTTGGATTTAATGAGCATCATCAGAATGAGGTGATAAACTACATGCGATTTGCCCGCTCTAAACGGGCACTGAGACTAAAGACAATCGACTCCTGCATCCAAGACCTGAAAGACAGTAGGTGAGGGTCTGCAGCAATGTCACTTATGTACATTTACATTTATGCATTTAGCAGACGCTTTTATCCAAAGCGACTTACAATGCATTCAGGCTATACATTTTTCAGTATGTGTGTTCCCTGGGAATCGAACCCATGACCTTTTGCGCTACTAACGCAATGCTCTACCACTGAGCCACAGGAACACAGGATGTATTAGCAGTAACTCTCTTTTAGCTATGTTCCATTCTGACTTTTTTTCTACATCCATATTAAAGGCTCATGGAGGAGACATATACGGTGGATGAGGTATCTGACATGCTGGATGGGCTGCAGGTGCTGTTGCGTGGAGAAGTGGAGATGGAACTCATAAACACAGCTCACACTAATGTGCTGCTCCTGCGACAACTCTTTTCCCAGGCAGATAAATTCTACTTAAGATTGCAAACAGACATTTCTGAGCTGGAAAACAGGTGAGGAGATGGAAGAGGTTAAATGGTTAAAAGTTAAAGATTTAAAGTATGTTTACATCAAGATCAATGAAAACTCAAATGCTTTAAATTCAGCATTAAATACAAAAATCACCATATCTGTTTTCTAAGTGCATCTAAATGTTATTGTAAACAATTACAGGAAATTTTTCCCACTGGTTAATTGATGTGTGACAACACCGGTTATACCGGTATCACCGTGGGGTGGTGGTGGGGGGGGAGTTTTTCCTTTGGTTTTAAATACCCTGTAAGCACCGTGCACATTTACTTTGACTTTCATATCAGCGGCAATTCGGTGTCAAGCAGTTGTTGTTTTTTTATTTCTGTTTAGTTTTCCTTCTTTCCCTAACTTTCCCTAACATTTTATTTTCACTTTGAAGAAATTCAATTCAAGAAACAACAAAATACAATGTAGAACATAGGACTTTTATTAACTAAACGAATAAAAATACACCATGCTATATGCCTAATATAAAATTACAAATAACTTACACAAAGTTTAAATACAGGCTATACAAAACTAAAAATCAGTTAAGAATAAGAAACAAACAATTATGAAAAGAAGAACGTTTATTAGCAAAAATGAATTAGAAAGTTTAAAGGCACAGACATTGTCATACACCTTGATGTAAAATAATGGGGAAAAAAATCACACGGTTTAAATAAAAGAAAAATCAGCAAATACTGTGGAACCAAATAAATGAAAAATGAATGTTTAAAAAAAATCAACATTATCACTTAGATCAGGGATGCCCAATCGGTCGATCGTGAAGGCAATGTGGGTAGATCACGCTTTAGGTCAGTGGTTTTCAACCAGGGGGCGAGAGATAAAACTACAATATAATATATCACTATTAGTTAGGGTTATAACGATATACCGGTATGCCGATATACCACGATATAAACACGTACAATTATAATACCGTGTACATTTGCTTATCTACGGTATTTGGAGAAAATAAAAGACGCAGAATATCACCTGCGCCTAGGCAACAACTTTCCACTTAACTGTTCTCTTGGTCCACCCACAAGTGCAGCAGAGACAACATCAGAGACAGAGGCCGTTATCTCTAATCTCTATCCCACGTCGAAATATAAATCAAAATTGGCAGTATGGGAATAAGTTTACTTTGAATATAGAAAAGACGAACGCTTATTTGTCCTAGAGAATAGACACAGTTCACAAAAACTGGTCACAAAGCGGCTGCAAAAAGAGGAAACACATCGACCATGTTTACCTATATTTCAGAACACCATCCCTCCGTAAAGATATAGTTATGTCCCATTTATTACTTAAGGTTAAAGCCTTATGATTTCCGTGATGCGGAGTGAATCCCAGAATCCAGTCATGAAAAGGAATTTACCATGCATATGTCACATAAAACGCGTGATTTGATGGATTGATGAATAAATCAAAAACAGAGCTGTCAAATCACTACATGGTCTAGTGTCTAGTGACTACTTGGTCTAGTGTTATTAAAGCGAAAAAACACTGCTATATAAAAATATAATCTGTTTGTTTTGCGTTTCTCTCTGTGAGTGAGCAGCGTTGTGTCATGTACTACATACTCAAGTATGCGCGCTGGCGCCGCTCATAGTGTTTAACAGCGCCTTTTGTCTCACTATCTGAGGACAAACACTGAGAGCCTCACTGACACTGAGAGAACAATTAATAATCCTTTCATCATTTTATTTGAGAAAACCATTCTCAAATACACAGAAAGCTTTTCACTACTACGTGTCTTCTCCTCCTTGTGTGACTTGCGGCAGCTTAGATGCTTCAAATGCGTATTACTGCCCCCCTCAGTTCACTACTACCCTTCAAAATAAAAGTCCGCTTTTTAACTCAAAGAAATTGACAGAAATGACAACTGTACTATAATGTAGCCTACTTCTAAAATAATAATAATAATTTATAGAAACATTTAAGGAATATAATTTCCCCCTCATTTTTATTTAGTAAATCTCTGTTGTGCAGCCCGTTACGAAAGCATAAAAGGATAAAAGTTATTTTAATTTAATTACATTTTAAGATATTAATTAAATTGTTAAAGCTTTATACTATAATTTCATTACCACAATTTTTGATAGTATATTTGTATTATATCAAAAGTACAGAATCCAGAAAAATTAAGTAAAACCAGAATTTATGAATTAGTAATGATGCATATAAGTTGTTAAACTAATATATAATCAATGATTAAATTTAATTGATTGTTTTTGATTAATTCAATTTGAATAAGCACATGCTTCCAAACATTTGTTCAAACCTGTTTTGATTGTTTAATACTGATACCGTGAAACCGTGATATTTTCTGAGACCGATTATCATACCGTGAAAATATCATACCGTTACAACCCTACTAATAGTATGACTTTCATGTTAAGTAATGTAAATATATATATAGCCTATAAATAAAAAACAGCACCACCTCTCTATGCATTCTGTGTTTCGGAGCAGCAAAACGGATCTGTTGACTGCAGTGATCATCTGGGCTGTATAAGGACCGGATCGGGTGGCTACAGTGACCTCAGAAGAAGAAAGGAAAAGACTAATATTAGCGTAGATGTCAATCTTCTTAAGATGTAACAAGTACATTGTGTTTTATGGGAAGTGTTCCCGGTTCTGGTTGACCTAATTAATGCAGCCTAACAATCCTTTAATGGATTTGAATAATATAAGCATATTAGTGTGTTAAGTGTAAGCCAGGTTCAAGAGATGGGTCTTTAATCTAGATTTAAACTGACACAGTGTGTCTGCCTCCTGAACAGTGTTAGGTAGATTGTTCTAGAGTTTGGGCGCTAAATAGAAAAATTTTCTGCCGCCGGCAGTTGATTTTGATATTCTAGGCCAGAGTTTTGAGATCGTAGCGGACATGGAGGACTATAATGCGATAAGAGCTTGTGCAAGTACTGAGGAGCTAAGCCATTCAGGGCTTTATAGGTAATTAACAAGATTTTAAAATCTATACGATGTTTAATAGGGAGCCAGTGCAGTGTTAACATAACCGGACCTATGTGGTCATACTTCCTGGTTCTAGTAAGAACATTAGCTGCTGCATTTTGAACCATCTGTAGTTTGTTTATTAAGCGTGTAGAACAACCACCTAATAAAGCATTACAATAATCTAACCTTGAGGTCATAAACGCATTAATTAACATTTCTGCATTTGACATTGAGAGCATAGGTCTCAGTTTAGATATATTTTTAAGATGAAAAAATGCAGTTTTACAAATGCTAGAAACATGGCTGTCAAAGGAGAGATTGATATCAAATAGCACACCTAGATTCCTGACTGATGATGAAGAATCGAGAGAGCAGCCATCAAGTGTTAGACAGTGTTCTAGGTTATTACTTGTGTGGTTTTTAGGTCCGATAATTAACACCTCTGTTTTTTCAGAATTTAGTAGTAAAAAATTTGTCATCCAGTTTTTTTTATTGACTATGCATTCCATAAGTTTTTCAATTTGGTGTGTTTCACCGGGACGTGAAGAAATAAAGAGCTGAATATCATCAGCATAACAGTGAAAGCTAACCCCGTGTTTCATATTGAAAATATGATTTTCAAAAGATAGGTTGCTGTCTAATGTAACAGCCAGATTTTTGACTGTAGAGGAAGTAACAGTACACCCGTCTAGTTGCAAATTGTGTTCCAAGAGATTCTGTGTACTGTTTTTAGGTCCAATAAGTAATATCTCTGTATTATCTGAATTTAATAGGAGAAAATTATTGGTCATCCAATCTTACATTTTTAACACTCCGTTAGCTTAGATAGTTTAGAAGTTTCATCTAGTCTTGTTGAGATATATAGTTGAGTGTCATCAGCATAACAGTGGAAACTAATCCCGTATTTTCTAATAATATTACCAAGGGGAAACATGTATAATGAATATAGCAGAGGACCTAGGACAGATCCTTGTGGTACTCCATACTTTACTGGTGATAATTGAGATGCCTTACCGTTTAAATAAACAAAGTGGTAGCGTTTGGACAGATAGGATCTAAACCATCTTAAAGCCTGCCCTTGAATACCTGTATAGTTTTGTAATCAATCTATGAGTATGTCATGCTCTATAGTGTCAAACGCAGCACTAAGATCAAGTAAAACTAGCAATGCAGGGCTCTAGAGTGCGACCAATTTGGTCGCACATGCAACCAAATTTCTCAAGGGTGCGATTAACACAAATCTGAGGTCGCACTGGTGCGTCCAGCCGTTAGAGAAAAAAAAAGTCTCCGCGACTCTGAGTCTGCCTGTGCTTCAACAACAGACACACATTAGGCTCATATCGTGGTCTAAACCAATCAGAGATAGAGAGCTGCAGACTAGCTTCTTGGAAGGGAGAGCTGGTCATGTATTCTTAAAGGGCTGTGTCACTATTTCATATTTATCCCGTTGACTGACAAAACAAACTGTAACATTTATAAAGGAAAATTTGGCTGCATTAAAATTAGGGATGGGTACCGAAATCTGGTATTTAATCGGTCTCGGGGCTAAATTATAAAAGACCGGAGTATCGATACGCTCTGACGTTAACGGTTCTGCTATCGGTACTGGAGAAATTAAGAAAACACACATACATATAGTATTGCTATATATATACATTTTCTAGCAAATTCTATCCCGCCAGAGTCACCAGCTGTTTTTATATGCAATAATATTCAAACTTTTGTCTGTGATGCATTTTTGCTATTCATAATTCAGAAGCGAGATCGCTCACGTGGAGGAGTTTCAGCACGCGCGACATGAAAGCCCTGTTTATGATAGAAGAGAGAACTAACCATTAAAACATGCTTACACTTTAGGCCTGTGGCTGTTATATTAAACTAAGTTTATTTCATGTTTTTTTTTGCTTTTAAGGATAATAGCCGCATTTCTTCTAGCACAACTTCCTTCCCTTCACAGCGGTGCACATTCGTTCGTCCCTGACCAAAACTTAATGTCAGAATCAGATCAATCGTGTGTCGATTGTTGTAAAATGCCGTCTTTACAGTTACTAAATTGCTGGACATGTTTGATAATAAAATGTTTAAAGTACAATCCGCACGAGAGACACTGTTCCCCAGGCGAAGTGTGTGTTGTGGGTGTGTGTGTGTGTGTGTGTTTGTGTTTGCGCGTGCGTGTGTGTGTGTGTGTGTGTGTGTGTGCGTGTGTGCCTGCTTGGTGTGCTCTAAAACTAACAGGCAAAGTACACTTTGAGCTTCAGACGCGTCCAAACAATCAAATACACACAAAGCATGTAAAAACGGCCGGCTTGGAGAGTATTCACTTAAACACAGTTTATGTCTTAAAGTGAACGAGAACAGTTGGAGAAAATTGTGTGTCAATATTTTGTTTTAGTGACAGACTGGTGCTTCATTAATGTTAATCAAAGAACAAAATGCAAAGAGAAAATCACTCACAGCTCTTAATCTGAATAAAGTTATAGCTTTAATAAGCATTAATCTATCAATATATATATAGTGAAAACTATGCAGTGTTAATTTATATTTGTTCACTTTTTGATTTCTTTTGTAGCTATTACTTACCTGAACATTAATGTTAGTAGACCTTCATGGAAAAATGTAATCACAGTTTTTTTTCATTACATTTGTTTTATGGTATATATGACAATTGGTATATTTGTCAGTTTATTTAACTTTGTTTCTTTGTTCATGTTCTTACTCTATCTTATCTTATGTATATAAAACACTAAAAATACCTGCCCACTGGTGCATTTACAAATTTATATTTTATATTTATTTAATGAAATATTTAATATTTCGGAATATAAAGCCATGTTAATTAATCTGCAAATCTATCATATAAATATATATTTCATACATATATGTGTATGTATGTGTATATAACAAAAAGTACCGATGAGAATACCGTTACCAAAGTACCGGATCGATAAAAGTAGTAATACCGTTAAAACCTTAATGATACCCATCCCTAATTAAAATACAGTATGAGCACAGACAGAACAGGTGTTTTTTTTCCTCTTTAAATTTGTTTTTTTCATAATGTTTACTGAAATTATTTGGTAGTCTGAGGTGGGATGGGGGCGCCGGATTTTTGTATAGGTTTAAGGGGGGTTTGAGAAGCACTGCACTAGAGCATCCCTTCATTCAGACACAGTGGAAGATCTGATAAGAATCAGTGGAGAGGGGGCAAGTCTGGAAGATGTTGATTTTAGAGAGTGTGGTCAGCTGGTTTAGCCAAAGTCAAAGATCAAAGGAGTTGGCTATCCGAGAGGCATGTGACTGCAATGGAGGATGGTCCATAAGACATTGAGCCATGAGATGTTCAGTTTGACACCCTTCAAACACTTAATTTAGATTTTATTTTTATTTAATTAATTTTGAGATGTTTTAAGTTTAAATATTAGCTCAGTGAAGCACTTTAAGCACCATCACTTTTTCAGTAAGTTACCTTTCCTGTAGAATTGTGCTTCAAATAAAGAACTTTATGTTGACCAGATTGTTAGTTAATCGTTTACTAGTCAATATTGCCTATATGAAAATTTAGGCGCACCAGTGCAACCAGAGCAAAAAGTTAGTCTAGAGCCCTGTTATGAGATGCAGCCTTGGTCTGATGCAAGAAGCAAGTCATTTGTAGTTTCTGTGTTATGGCGGGGCCTAAAACCTGACTGAAATTCTTCATAGATATAATTTTTTAGCAAGAAGGAGCACAATTGAGCAGTCACTACTTTTTCTAAAATTTTTGCAGAAAATTAATATGCAGCATGCACGATACAAGGAAGTGGTCAGTAACATCATCACTTTGAGGTACGATATCTATATCAGTAAGATCAATTCCATGCGATATAATTAAATCTAGCATATGATTAAAACGATGCGTGGGCCTGATGACGTTTTGATTGACACCAAAATAGTTTATTAGGTCAGTAAACGCAAGTCCTTATGCATCATTTGTATTATCAACGTGAATGTTAAAATCTCCTACAATTAGTGCTTTATCAACATTAACCAATAGATCTGAGAGTAAATGTGCAAATTATTTTAGAAAATGTGTATATGGCCCTGGCGGTCTATACACAGTAGCCAGAGCAAGAGATAGGACTGATTTATTTTGCATATCTGACAGTGTAACATTAAGCATAAGTATTTTGAATGAGTTAAACCTGTATCCTGTTTTCTGAGTAACATTGAGAATATCACTATATATTGTTGTGACACCGCCGCCACGACCAGTCTGACGAGGCTCATGCTTATAACAGTAGCTTGGTGGAGTAGATTAATTTAGACCAATATAATAATTTGTTTGAAGCCAGTTTTCAGTCAGACAGAGTACATCAAAACTATTATCTGTGATCATTTCATTTACAATAAGTGCTTTGGGTGTGAGTGACTGGATGTTTAGGAGCCGAAGCTTTAAAAATTGTTTTTGTTAATTTATTTAGCATTTTTCTGGTTTAATCACGATCAGATTTTTTCTAGATCCTGCATTAAATTATATTTTGACCTCACTATTCGGGGAATAGACACAGTCGCTATAGATTGGACACTGCAAGTACCTCTATCATTTAAGTGGGTAGAACAAAAGTCATCATAGCAGTTATTTGAGAATTGGCTTACTAGTCAGATGGAGCGTAGCGTCCTGAAGATGTTGTCCGACAGCAGTTCCACTCCGACTCTGCTGGGGTGCAGGCCATCAGCATGGAAAAGCCTAGGATGCTCCCAGAAAAGATTCCAATTATTAACAAAGAGCAGTTTCTGATCTTTACACCATGACAACAACCATTTGTTTAAAGCAAACAGTCTATTGAACCTTTCATGTCCTCTTCGATATGTGGGAAGAGGTCCTGACACGATGATTGTCGTCGCGGGCGATGTGTTGCGTACCTTCTCGATCAGGCTCCTGAAGTCCCTCTTCGGTGTAACCGTCTGCCGCAGCTTGGTGTTGTTAACCCCCGCGTGAATCACAACAGCTGCAATGCTCTCGTCATCCTTCAGGATCGCGGGTATCTGCGCAGAAACATCAATAATACGAGCACTAGGGAAACTGTGAGTGTGCACTTTACCTTTAGCTAACGTAGCACGGACGTGCTGGATGATTGAGTCTCTGATGATCACAGCATCACGTTCCGTCTTGCAGAGAGGAGCGAAACGGTTACAGGTGGAGATCTCGAAGACCGGAGGGGGAGAAGTCGTTGAACAGGGCCTGATCACGTCTTACGCTGCTGCACCCAGGGTCTGGGGTTTCCTGGTGCCAAAGTGAAGGACATCTGGGAAGATCGCGTCCCGGGAGCACTGGGCCTGTGCAGAGAAACACACAGGGTAGAGGGGGTGGCAGTGTTAGCGGCACGCTGCATACTTACCCCAGACTTGTGAGAGTCAGCCCGGGATGTTTCCCTGCTTTCCGTTTCCTCAGCTGGGCCTGCTTCCCAAGCAGCTCGTGGATCTGTTTCTCCACGGTCTCCAGCTCCAGATGCACTGAATGCAGCTTGAACGTGTCCTCACCTGCACTCAAAGGTAGACACAAATCCGCCATTAAAGCAAGTAACAGTGAAACAATGGTAAATGAGTATGTGTGTGAATAGGGTATTAGCTGCGTTAGCAGTACCCGCGCTGGCTATGCTAACGGGCTATAAGCTAATAGCGGACTCGGGAAATCAAAACTCAAAAACATGCGTCAGCAACAAACAGGAAGTGATGAGCTCATCCGCATCATGACAAAGGCTGTCAATGAGCTCGGGCTCGAATGGTCTCCGCCTGAGGAGCCATCTCGCAGCAGGCTGGACGAGTGGTTTTTACCAGGGCGCCATCAAGCCCTCCGCCAACGCTGCTCCCCCTTCTTCCCCAAAGTCCATGGTGAGCTCACAAAATCGTGGCGAGCCCCATACTCGTCTCGCCTCCGTTCATCTGCTTCTGCCGCTCTCACATCCGTTGACGGCGCTGAAGAGAAAGGATAAAAAAGAAAGAGAGTGCCTGCCCCCTCTGAATGAGTCCGTAGCCGCAGATCTCTGTCTGCCCAATGCTATCGGATGGAAGCCATTCGCCCAAGCCGGCTGGACAAGCGGCTTCGGCGCTGCACTCTATGGCTGTGCTTCAGGTCTTCCAGGCCAAGATGCTCTCCAGTGAGGAAGTCGGTCTGGATGCAGCTTCACTCAGGGACCTGAGGAGCGCGACAGACCTGGCTCTACGCTCCACCAAAGCCACCGCCACATTGCAGAATGCTTCACGGAGGCTCAGAAGTCGTCTCAAGCGACTTCCTCTTGAAACGCACAAGCTCTTCTGCTGCTTCCAGTCGCGCCAGATCTGCGCCGACTAAGCAGACAGCAAAACCAACGCCGGCCACCCCTGAGCCTCGACCTCAAGTAAGTCGACAGGATAGAGGGCGTTCACACTTAGCACGACGCTACCCCTTCCCGAAGCGCTAAGGACCATGGCCCAAGATTGCCTTGGATCCAGCGCCTAAGAAATCCTCCTGATCAGTCAGGAAGAAAAAGGAGGGGCCCGAGTCTCGCTACCGCTGGACCACCCTTCAATCAGCCTCTAATGTGGCTCTTGTCACCCCGCTCAGTGCTGGGTGTAAGACAAAATAAGACACATACACTTTCAAAAAGAGAGCAAATGTCCTTTTCTGCCTACCATAAGTGACCTGCCCTTATGCAGCCAGTCTTCAACCCCTTGCCACTCGGACCGAGGCCTGGAAAGCCATCAGTGTGTCAGAGTGGGTAATGTGGGTAAGCTGGCCGCCTCACAAATTGACACCCCGCTGGAACATGCCCAGGAAGAGGCGATGCCTCTGGTGAAATGGGCTCTGACTCCGATGGGGCACTGCAACCCCAAGGAGGAGTATGCTAATGTGATGGCATCCACTAACCACCTAGAAATTCTCTGCTTTGTAACAGCCCATGAATTGCCAAGCCTTCCGCTCTATGCTTTCCCTCCGGTCGCTCTGCTACCGCAGGTACTCAGGCGAGTCAGGAAACAACGGCACAAACTTATTCTAATAGCCCCCCTCTGGAGGAACCAACCGTGGGTGTCGGAGTTATTCCAGCTGCTTAAAGCAGCCCGGTGGCTGATCCCCTTGTGACGGGACCTCCTCTCTCAAGCGAATAGCACGATATGGCATCCACGGCCCAGGTTATGGGCCCTGCATTTGTGGCCGCTTGATGGGAGCCTTCCGTCCTCCCAGAGCGTGTCCTAAACACTATGACAGAAGCTAGAGCCCCGTCTACTAGATGCCTCTACGCTCTGAAATGGTCCATTTTCTCGGCTTGGTGTCAAGATCGCGACTTAGATCTGGTCACCTCTGATGTGTCAGTGGTTCTTTCATATCTGCAGGAGATGCTGGATAAACGGCGTCTCAAAGTTTACACGGCAGCCATAGCGGCTTTCCATGCCCCTATTGCTGGCCGATCGGTGGGCAGAGAGTGCGGTAATTACATTTTTACAAGGTGGCATGAGAATGAATCCCCCGCGTCCTCGTACAGTTCCACCTTGGGACTTACCAACCGTACTAAGGGCCCTGAAGGGGCCCCTGTTTAAATCATTGCAATCCTCGAGCCTCAGAGCACTCTTGTTGAAAACCACCCTGCTGTTAGCACTGGCGTCAGTCAAGCGAGTAGGAGACCTGTAGGCCCTTTCCGTCAAACTTGCTTGGTGTATGCTATTGACTCCCCTGGATCTAATCCAACGTGAGTCTTGGTTTCGAGTCGTTCCGCATCATAGCACGGCGTGATTGGACTGGTTCCCATACAACGTCAAAACTCAATGCAGTATGAGTGAAATATCGAAAGGGAACGTACTCAGTTACTATCGTAAAGGAGTGTCCTCACGCTGTAACAATCCAACTGAGAAGGGAGGGTGGGGGCTCTGGAGGAGGGAGTGGAGCAGGAGAGCGGACAAACCGATGTCTATTAGGTCTCCCAGGTCCAGGTACTGCTCACCCCCAGCGGTGGCGCCATGGGCCCTAGGTTTACTAGGTCACAGGGGAAACACAGACATATAACACCAATACAGAGCGGCACAAAGCACAATGCGCATTCCGTGCGCAGAATGATGCTCTTGAAACAACACAGAGTCACAGCGAGCAGGCTGCGCAGTCCTCCGAGTCCGCATATAAAAGAAAATTACAGAGGGAAGAGATATTGATAAGTAGTGTATTAAATCTGTGCGTTAGTTTATTGATCCTTTTCTTTTAACAGTTTTAAACCTCAGTTACTATGCACTCTTGAAGAGAGTTTGACTATAGTAACCGAACGTGACAGTTTGAACGCTGAACAGAGGATGACAGACAGCCGCAGCAGAGAGAAGAGTTTACATGAACTTGAATTTAACAACTTAAATATTCATCTGCACCTCAGATTAAACTATGGAATAGCTTCAGAACACTTGAAATATAGTGCACGGAAACTTTATGGTGCTTTATGATGTTTTTTGTGGCTTTCGTGGGGCTTAACAATAACACAGAATAGTATACTCACAACATCGGATTTGGATCGTCTCGTCTGACTGATACCCGATCCGCAGAAAATTACCGTATCGGAGCCGATACCGATCCTGAATATTGGATCGATGCATGCCTAGTACAAATCATGCAAATATCCCATTCTGAAACATTTCTAGCATAAACTTACATTGTAAAGAAATGAAAGTTCCATCTTTCATATTTCACTTTACAGTCAATACAATTTCCAGTAACATTTTCATCGGTCAGGCGTGGATCTATTCTGAATGATAACTTTTGACAAAGTTTAATCTAGGAGCAAAGATAAATAATTTTATGCTACGCAGCTTGTATCGGTGTAGGCTAAATACGAGATAAACTGTTGAAATAGAGTTATGGAAACATATCAGATATTTCAGTATCGGTATCAAAATATAGATGTTTTTGATAAAACTACCATATCGTTTTTCTCCAAACTTTGAGTCCATAGTTAAGCTGAGCTCCCTCACTGTCTGATCAGCTCTTCATCTGTTGCAGCGGCAGCTTTTCCCAGTGTCGTGCCCAATTCTGACCCCCACCAGATTATTATCCCCCTAGTATTGGTAGGTTTAGGGTTAGGTGTAGAGGTCGACCGATTGATCAGCTGATTTTTGGTGCCGATTTTATTTATTTTTATTAATCGGCATCGGCCGATTGTGCTGCAAATTAGGCCGATTAATATACAGGCGCGTCTGCAAGCAACACGTGACGCTGCCTCGTGCGGCAAGCAGATTGCCATTCCACTGGCACAACGGATAACCCTGTGATGTCTCCCTCTGCCTGCTAACTTTTTGAAGAGAGAACTACCCGGTAACTCTCCAAGAAAATGATAAGACTTTGGTTCTTATCCTTCATTCTTAATATAGCCTTGTATTTCAGTGGTTAAATATGACGCTACATTTGGAGAGAGAATGAGAAAAACATTTGCGCCACGTGACGCTCCATTCAATATTCCATTCTATCATTCTGCTCAGTTACCACTCATGCTCACCGGAAAAGCCAAGTCCGCTCAAATAATGCGCTCACAAGAAATGTCTATGTAACGTTAGTATACTTGTTCCTGTTTGCAGTGGCGTCACTGTGCTGTCACATGCTGTGGTACAGCTGATCTGGGTAACGCTGGTCAAATCTTCACCGATCTGCTCCCTGCTATGCTCTGCTCACATTTGCTGATAATACAGCTTTGCCAGGGTTTTTATATTTTTATACATGTTCACTTAATGTTTCCTTAATCATCCTTTCTATTCATTTCCAACTGATTTACGCGATCTGATGACCATTAACTCATAGTGCGCAATCATATTTATGTATGCATGGATGACAGAGACACATGTTTTTCACTTAGCACACACACTCTGAAGCGTGTGTGACGTCTCAATGAGGACATAAACATATGAACATCTCCAGAACTGCTCTGAGAGTCACTTTATGAGCGTTTCACCATTTCATTTGAGTAAAACTATCCTCATATCATATACACGCAGAAATGTAAAGGTATTCACGGCAACCCGTCAAAATAAAAGTCCAGTTTTTTGAAGATATTGTAGCAGAAATATTTGTTCAGCAGAATGTACATACTACTACTAAAATTATGAAAATTTTAGATAAGGAATGATCACACAACATTTCTAACATGTTTTATTTTATAATAGTAAATTCCCTTTGTTTTTTCAAAAAAAAGTTGAATTTTCAATAATTAAAAAATAAATGAATTTGATGTTTTATACCTTCATTTGATAACCAGATACACAACACATAATTTCTGAGGAAAAAGAAAACATTTCATGAGGCTATTTTAAAAACAAATAACTATAAATCATTAGGTGAGAGAAAATAAAACATAACTGTCATTTTCTTCACCTAAAATACATTGCATGTAAAAAGTGTTTGTTTCAGCCAGTTGAAGAGTACATTGTGTGCACATGATCAGGATGGTACCACCTCCGCTGCATTTTGAGAAAGGAAAAACCCTGTTTGTAGGACTATACATTTGGATAATTAGTCAAAAACAACAACAATAACAACAGTTATGTCTGATTCTGTTGCATAGAACTGAATATAAATAATACATTGATATTTATACATTTTCTGTCCAATTTTCTTTCAATAAACGTGTGGTTATTTTATTGGCATGTGTTTTTTGCTGGGTGCTACTGTGTAACACTACTTGTTTATTTATTATATTATTTATTTTATTTATGTAAGTTTTTGTGCACAAAAAAACTTTTTTTCCTAGATTTTTGATTACCTGTTGTGTATTTATTATTTAATATATACATTATTTTGTATTTAAATTATACAAGTGCACTGATCGGAGAGGCTTGTTTTGTTTAATACATGTTTAATTTAAGCAATTTTATGTATCACTTGACTTAGATATTATGAGATAAAAAAAATAAAAAAAACATTTGGCCAAACATATTGGGATCAAATAACGGCCATCGGCTGCCCTGATTTCTAAATATCGACATCGGCCAGAGAAAAACCCATATCGGTCGACCTCTAATTAGGTGTGGGTTTAGGATTAGGCAATCAGATAGCGATTTCAACGAGAGGGGTAATAATTTGGCAGGGGGTCGAAATTGGCACAACACCAGTTCAGATATCAGGTTTTCAGCTTTTATTGGTCCATTTACGATTGGATATCTTTATTGGTAAGAGGGGTCTGGCTGCAGACATGCACTTGCATTTTCAGATTTGCACTCTCAGACTTGCACTCTTAGACACCTGCACATCAGACATAACTTTTAAAGACTTTTAAAAAGTCAAATGGACTACAGTAAAAATTACAGACACAGATCTGAGTGAACTAAGTAGCATTTACACACATACAAACTGTGTTCTGTAATATGTAGCTTGTGCAGTATGTCCGTGTTTGAGTGTGTTGTATCTGTTTTAAATATGTAAACAGCTGTATGTGTTTGTGTATGATCCTCCCTCCTTGATAAATCAGGTATGGGCCTCACACAGAGGGAAAACACCCATATTTGCACGTCCTATGTGTACACCGCAATCTTCACAGACTGTGCACACAGCTAAATGTTTGCCTACCACAAACTGTTTTCATAAGGAGAAGGAGGGGCTTTATTTTTTTTCCTTTTAGAACAGTGTAACTGACATGCATGTTTTTTTTTTGAGGCTCTTACTCTCTGTCCCTTCTTTGACTCCATCTACAACCGAGAGTCTGAGCAGGTGCAACTGCCTTTGTCATTGAAGTGTCTTTTCTGTAGCTTTGAGATATGTATAAACTATATTTCTGCATTTAGAATAGTCTTACACTCCCCCCCATTATTTTGTATTTCCCTACTGTCCACTAAAACATCAGTAGTTTAATTCTGAGCTAAAACAGTCATAATATAGTTTTTTTTTAATGCCTATATTCCTCCCTCTGTGCCATTCGATTTAAAAAGCCTGTTGAAGACTTTGGCACTTTCGAAACGTTTCGGATGAGAACAAAAGTTTTACAAAAAGTTTCTCGTGCGCACGTAATAGTTTCTCGTGAGCGCACGTAATAGTTTCTCGTGAGCACGCGAAACGTTTCTCTTGTGCATGAGAAACAATCATGTGCTCACGAGAAACTTTTTGCTAAATCATGCGTTACAGTTTCCGGTTGCGTATCTTCTGCCATCTTACAAAGAAGAAAACAAGAGCCTAATTGAGATCTATTTTGGCCTTCAATACAAAAACATTGTTTCTGTTCTTGCATTTGGACAGAGATATATCATCATTGAACAGCATAAGAACATATTTTCCCCTTAGGCTTTATTCCACCTGAACAATACATAGCCTAACATCTCAGGACTGTACATCTGTACATAACTTCTCAAAACTTTTCATCTTTAAATTAGCACATAATTAAAAAAGAAAAAAAATCTATATTTTGTACATAACCTCCTAAAACATTTGGCAATTCATAATTATATTTTATCTATATTTTTATTACCATATAGTTATTATTTTTTAATGTATTGTCTATTTCTGTTTATTATTAGCCTTATATTTCATTCTATTACCTTAAATTATATGCATGTCTACACTCTGTCTGTACTTTCTCCACTGGATGCTCCTGTCACCAAGATGAATTTCTTGTGATTTTGTGTCTGTAAACACACATGACAATAAAGTTCTTTCTGATTCCGACATTTAAAACTTATTTTGAGGTCTAGAAGCGATTAGTTGCTACAGTATAAAAGCTAAAATTTTGGATTTCGATATGGCAATAGCCTGTTGTCCCACATAACATTTTAAAAGCCAGTTAAATATGTATATAATAGAAAGCGAATATTTATTTTTGAGAATTATTACTTTCCTGCTCTTAGTTTCTTTTCAATTTCGTTTTTTATTTCTTTGACATTTTCCTTTCTTTCTTTCTTTCTTTCTTTTTACTCATTTTGCCAGCACGGGTCACATTTATTTGTTATAATTATTACTTTATTTTAGTTAAGTTTTCAATAACTGTTTCATTTTAGTTTTTCATTTATTTTGATATTGATTTTTTTCTTTGCTAAAATGCCTTTATTTTTGTTAAATACAGTTCTTAAAACAACATATTTTACTGTTTAAACATGAATACATGTTAAATTAATTACATTTAAACTCATTTAACAAGAATTTTAGAAGTAAAAAACATTAAACTTTTGTAAAAAGACCCATGCAGATCATTTAGGTGACTGACATCGCGTCCCTTTAGTTTGCTTTGCATAAAATAAAAATGATTTACAGCAAATAAGCTGTTTTATAGATTGAAAAAAAACATACACAAACCTAAATTTTTCCAAAGATATGCAAGTCTGAGAACTACTCTTACCTGAAGAGGATGCAAAATATTTGCACTCATTACAACCAGCTTGTTGCGACTGTCCTGTCCCAGGAGCTGGGTTACACAAAAACTACCCAAACACTAAGTAAACATTTTTAAATAAATGTTTAAAATAAAATAACCATTACTTTTTTAGAGTACATGTGCATAGTAGTGCTGGGTGGTATGACCAAACATTTATATCACGTACTTTTCAAAATGATATGTTTCACGGTATATGATGGTATTTATTTTTTTCATGCATAACCGGGTGTTAACCACATTTTCTACTGACTGAGATAGGAAAAACTGCAGTAGATTGACTTACAATGACATATTTTAGTGTCATGATGAGCGAATATTGTAGAAAGATTCCAAACTGAATAGTGACTAAACACGACCCATTAATACATGTTAACCAGGAGTCACTCTCATTTATAATCGCGCCATCGTCTGATAAAATCAACATGCATCTAACGTTACACCAAAGAGTGGATATGCGGTGGTTTTGGCAGCGCACTGCCTAACAAGCTGAGTAACAAACAAAAAAAAAAAATAAAAGGTCATTATTAGGGATGCACCGAAATGAAAATTCTTGGCCGAGGCCGAACAAAATGAAACACTGGGCCGAAGGCCAAATACCGAAAACTTTTTTTTGCATTCTTTTCTCCCCCATGTAGGCCTATTTTGCCATTTTGTTTCACTATTACATGAATTAAATTGCCAAAATCTGCTTTTTACTGTTTTGTCCTGCTTTTCAAAAAATTAAACATCTTATCAGACAATACCAACAAAGCACAATTTCACTTAAAATTAATAAGTTAGTAAAATAATATTTTTTGGCCATTTTTGAGACCCCCTTCTTGAATCAGGCATGTATTTTTTTTACTGTAGGCTACAAATAATTGCAGCCTTGCTGAGTAGAAGATACTTTTTTTTAAACATTAGAAAATATTACAGATCCCAATTTGAAAACTATTGATGAATATTATAGTAAATGTATTAATACTGCTGTTGTAGGGTGATTATCATTATTATTGTCTTACTTTTTTATTTTATTTTACAGAACAACATTCAAATTACAATACTAACATTTATGAATGTTGATGGAGCTTTTATTTAGGCGGAAACACACAGGAAGACCTCAATGCTTTTTGCTGACAACAGCATGCAGATATTTCTCAGATATATCTCATTACGAATTTGGGAAGATGTTTGTCACACGTATCTCATTGTCACACGCCTTTAAAAAAAATGAGCAAATTATGAGAATTTCCTCGCGCTTTGGACTTTGAACCCTGGCGCCGGTTGCTCGTGCAGTGCTGTTTGAATATATGCAATTCATCCGTGTTTTAGAAAATATAACTTTCTGACTGGCATAAAGTTGGCTTGACGTTGGACGTTCGCATATTTAGGGACCGTCTCTAAAGTTACATGCGACATTGGTATACACTTTTCTAACTTCAATAGCATTTGAGCAGAATGACTTACAGTCATAAAAACAACTGTAAACTGTTCATCTAGGTGTAAACTATAATGCACACCTTTTATATTTTTGATATTTATTAAAATCTACTGTAAATCATATGTTAAAAATGGATATTTTTCACTACAAAATGGGCTCAAACGCAACTTTAAAGCTCAATAGCATTTGAGGAAAATGAATTAGTCATAAAAACAACTGTAAACTGTTCATCTAGGTGTAAACTATAATGCACACCTTTTACATTTTTTATATTTATTAAAATCTACTGTAAATCATATGTACAAATTGCTATTTTCAGATAAAAATGGGCTCAACTGCAAATTTAAAGCTCAATAGCATTTGAGGAGAATGAATTACAGTCATAAAAACAACTGTAAACTGTTAATCTCGGTAAAACTATAATGCACACCTTTTACATTTTTGATATTTATTAAAATCTACTGTAAATCATATGCAAATTTTTATTTTATTTTTTTATTTTAAATGCTATTGAGCTTTAAATTTGCGTTTGAGCCCATTTTGTAGTGAACAATAGCCATTTTTAACATATGATTTACAGTAGATTTTAATAAATATCAAAAATGTAAAAGGTGTGCATTATAGTTCACAGCTAGATGAACAGTTTACAGTTGTTTTTATGACTAAGTCATTCTCCTCAAATGCTATTGAGCTTTGAAGTTGCGTTTGAGCCCATTTTGTAGTGAACAATAGCAATATTTAAAATATTATTTACAGTAAATTTTTATAAATATCAAAAATGTAAAAGGTGTGCATTATAGTTTACACCTAGATGAACAGTTTACAGTTGTTTTTATGACTAAGTCATTCTCCTCAAATGCTATTGAGCTTTAAATTTGCGTTTGAGCCCATTTTGTAGTGAACAATAGCAATTTTTAAAACATTATTTACAGTAAATTTTAATAAATATCAAAAATGGAAAAGGTGTGCATTATAGTTTACACCTAGATGAACAGTTTACAGTTGTTTTTATGACTAAGTCATTTTTCTCAAATGCTATTGAGCTTTAAAGTTGTGTTTGAGCCCATTTTGTAGTGAACAATAGCAATTTTTAAAACATTATTTACAGTAAATTTTAATAAATATCAAAAATGTAAAAGGTGTGCATTATAGTTTACACCTAGATGAACAGTTTACAATTGTTTTTATGACTGTCATTTTTCTCAAATGCTATTGAGCTTTAAAGTTGCGTTTGAGCCCATTTTGTAGTGAACAAAAGCCATTTTTAACATATGATTTACAGTAGATTTTAATAAATATCAAAAATGTAAAAGGTGTGCATTATAGTTTACACATAGATGACCAGTTTACAGTTGTTTTTATGACTAAGTCATTTTTCTCAAATGTTATTGAGCTTTAAAGTTGCGTTTGAGCCCATTTTGTAGTGAACAATAGCCATTTTTAACATATGATTTACAGTAGATTTTAATAAATATCAAAAATGTAAAAGGTGTGTATTATAGTTTACACCTAGATGAACAGTTTACAGTTGTTTTTATGACTAAGTCATTCTCCTCAAATGCTATTGAGCTTTAAATTTACGTTTGAGCCCATTTTGTAGTGAAAAATAGCCATTTTTTTAAATTATTTACAGTAGATTTGAATAAATATCAAAAATGTAAAAGGTGTGCATTATAGTTCACAGCTAAATGAACAGTTTACAGTTGTTTTTATGACTGTAAGTTATTCTCCTCAAATGCTATTGAGCTTTAAATTATGGCATATTTTGCATTTGAGCCCATTTTGTAGTGAAAAATAGATTTTTTTACATATGATTTACAGTAGATTTTAATAAATATAAAAAATGTAAAAGGTGTGCATTATAGTTGACACCTAGATGAACAGTTTACAGTTGTTTTTATGACTGTAAGTCATTCTGCTCAAATGCTATTGAAGTTAGAAAAGTGTATAACAATATCGCATGTAACTTTAGAGACGGTCCCTAAATATACGAATATCAAACGTCCAACGTCAAGCCAACTTTATGCCAGTAACATTCTGTTGTTTATTTACAAATCGTTTGAGGCCATTTCGCGATTTCAATCATCTCAGTAACCAGCAACAGCAACCACCCCTTCCCATCGGAGACGTGAGATGCAGCACTAAGCAGTCTCTCGCTGTCGGTGTTTCGTGCTTGTAATGATTTTTGCGTAATTTTGTAAATGCTTCCACACTGCATTAGTTCGCGCATCTATTTGATCGCGTAACATCATTGTTTGGTACAAATTATTCAGTATTTTCGCTTATTCGGCCACAATTTCAGTTGCCGAACATTTGGTACATCCCTAGGCATTATATTCTCAGATGATCTATGCTCATATTTATAACTCCAAACTGTCAGTAAGTGACAGGTGGTTGGAAACACTGTTTTGTACTCCTTTACTGACGGCTCTGCCGCGGCGCTTACCTCCAAGTAGGGCTCGCTGCACTGAAGAGATGCAGAGAGAGGCAGCACTGTGCCGGGAGAGTCAAACCTCGCGCTCGCGACTGGCGATGACATCTAACTGAACCATAAGGTTTATCCCAAAAAGTTGCTAGGTTTGTCAGTTTGTATATTCTATCGGAAAAAGCCGCTAATAGGGTCTGACAGTTGTTAAATATAGTGCTAAAGTCGCACTCGTGTGTGCAAAAGCGTAGTTTTGGTTTGAACATTGGGGGGGTTGAAGTGGATCCCGGATCATGTTCCCTCTCAGTGGCGTAACTACAGACAGTGCAGCCAGTGCGGCTGGGGCTCATGCGACGGGGTGGGCCCGGAGCACACGTGGGCCTGCTCACATCACAAACGGGCCCCTGGTGATGAAGACAATATTAATATCTATAGAAATATTAATAAAACAATATAACTAATGCTGAAAGTCCTTCACAGCAGTGAATAATTATATATACATTTTAATAATTTACTTGCGTCTTTAATAGTCTAGTGGTATAACTTGTCAAACATTTAGTTCTGGGTTCTAATCCAACAAGTTTTTTTTTTTCATTAAAACCAAAGTGGTGTTCATCGGTGATTGTATTTCAAGTACGACATGTTTGTGTGCATTTTGTTTTGTGCTTCTATCAGAACGACGTGCTCGAACCTCTGTGTTAAGATGTGCATTGTGCACGAGCGCCAAGAGAGAACTGATAACAATTACTTGTTTACATAGGATATATAATGTATTTTATATTATTTAGACACTTAGGTTATAATTTGACAATGTTATAATTCAACACGCCATGGGCAGTCAATCTAACTTAACATTTTCTTATATTGATATTGTTTATTTCTTACTCCTTAACAGTTCATCAGGCTCTTAATGATTTAATCTATGCCATCATTGGAATATCTGAAGGTTTTTCCATCACTCATTAGAACCCATTGGCTCTCGATTCTTGTACTTGCTTGTATGATATAGTATAGTTCTTAACTGTAGCATTTGTTATAAAACAAGGCTAGCCTATTAATCATTACCAGGCAAATAATGACTTTTTTATTAATCTGTATCACATTTGTTATGAGAAACAACAGCCTTTAGAAACAATAGCTACAACATGCCACAGTTATAATATAATTGTTTGGGGAAAAATCTATGTATACAAATATCTAATCTGTACAAAATGTACCACAATAAACAAGCCTACAGTAACGTGATAAATTATAGTAAAGGTTGTCATGAGTAGTTTACAATATTTTAATATTTTGTTAATGCTGGTGCTAGATTGTTTTCTCTTTTTTTATCAGTCTTTTTAGTTTTTGTGCCTTTTTTTTAGATAATGTTCAACTTTCCCCATAGCATTTTAAAGATGCAGTTTCTCAATTGAATTCAAATAGATCGCATATTTTAGCATCTGCTTTGCGATGGGAATGACTTGTGCAAATCTTCTCACACTTCTCGAGCACGCTGGTGAATGCGTAGAGTATAGGGTAATTTGTGCGCTACTCGTGCACAATTAAAAGAACTGCGCCTCAGTCATGTTGTGCTGATAAGCGCTCCGTTCAGCTCGTATGTGAGGTTAGCGCTTAGAAAAGCGCCAAAGGCGCGATTCAAATAATTAATAAATAGCCTGATTCTAGGTTTCCATTAAATGGGGGTTGTACTTGCTAGTTTTGGTTATAGGGGGGTTACCCCCCCATCCCCCCCACAAACTACGCCCCTGCGTGTGTGAGAGATGCGGGAGCTGATGGTAGCGGACAGTGGATATTTGTGGCGGTCGATGCCGATTTTGTGGATGACTTCTCTCTAATCACATTCTACCAGTGCTACAGCTTCAGTTTCAGAACTTTCACGCTTAGTAACACATACACAGCTGTATCCTCGTCAAAATGCAATAGTGAAAAGAGACCCCTCTCTAACAGTGTCGCGTTCCAAGCGTTATTTAAATGATTGCGGTATTTTAAAAATGAATATCATAAGAAAAATAAACACCGGTATTCGGTATGAACCGGTATACCGCCCAGCACTAGTGCATAGCCTATAGGGGTGTAACAGTTCACAGTTTGAAACACAAAATTCACAGTTTGGTTCGATATGACAGTGGTGTCACTGTTCGGTACGTTTTCGATACGGTGGGCAGGGCAATTGGTTACGTCGCAATGTTGTAAATATTTCTGTTTTAAACCATGAAGGTGAGTCAATGGATAACACACAAGCACGCATTTGCACCAGGGTTTGCACACGTGAAAGATTTATGCTGGTGAACGTCATCTCAGTCATTTCACTATAAGTAGAAAGTGAAAGTAAAAACGGAATGACGGAGCTTTCGGCACCTGACGCCGCTTATTCTCAGAGACACGAGAGACGAATCTACTTCAACATATGCTGATAAAGATATAGCCTATACATGTTTTCATTAGGGCCCAAGCCAGAAAGGCGCAGTCAAGCCGGAAAACTTTCTAATTTACACTCATTAGCTACGACCAACAGGAAGCTGGCTAGTTTTGTTTTAATGTCAATTTCTGGAATAATCAAGCTGCAAATTAATTAATACTCCTTCAAGAAGAAACAAGTAGTTCACACCAAACTTTGTCAACATGATGCCAAGCCACTGAAGATGCTAAATTGCGAACGGCTTGTGATAGCTTGAAGGGTGTTGAAGTAGTGATTTATTAAAATGAGAGTAGAAAAATAAATATTTTTTATATATTTAAAGTGCAGTTTCCAAAAACTTCAAAACTTTTTACATGCAGGGGAAAAGTCATTCTGAGGAAGTATGGTTAGTTTCATGACTTTACAAAACTCTATTGATAAGAAAAAAAAAAAAAACTATCAGGCAATCAAATCAAACTGTGTGTGTGTGGACTGTGGACTGTGGAGTGGGTGGGGGTCGGACTGTCTTTTCAGTGTGACAGGGAGTGAGGGGGAGTGAAGGGAGTGAGACAAAATACATTTTGTCTAACTGATGGTCGTTGTCACTCTGTTGTGCATGATAGATATGTTAAACACCAAACGTGTCAAAAGCAGAACAAAATAGTGGTACTCGTTTAACCCTTTTCAATTCCTGTAAAATTAGCCTAAAACGCCTAAAAAAGGCATACCCAAAGTAAATTGCATGCTGTTCTTGGACCATTTGGAGGATATGCATGGTTTTGGTCTCCTTTGAAAGGTGACACTCTGAGGTGTGTTTCTCAACTGTCAGAATCACTGTAAGTCTCACTGATATTGAGTAATAGCACTTTGAACACACTGAAAAAGAAAAAAAAATCCGCCTAAATCTTTTTTGTAAATAGAAGCCTGCAGATGACTATAGCTGGGAGCTATGAGATGGAAAATACATTGGGATCACAGAATAAAGCCTTACCAAGCCAAATTTACCATTTGATAAACAATATATTAGAAAATGTGTGTTTTACACAAGTTTATCTAAGTTTATGTCTAGGCGCTTCCCAAAAAAAGACACTTGGAGACTCCAAGTGACCCTTTGTAAGCAACGACACATACGATCCTGTAATTCTGGAATGCTTTAATGTACAGTCATAATTTTGGGTTCTAGTGAAAGGTTACACTTAGAGCTATTCAATTTCTCATCCAGATTCACTGTCAATAATTGCTGACACATAGTAACTGAAGCATAAACACATTATAGTGACATTTATACATGGACTCCAAAATGTGTACAGTTTTAAAATTACACATCTATTTATAATTTATAATCTAATCACTTTTTTTCCTATATTCCTATTTCTGTACATAGTACATTATTTAATTTCTGTTTTGTTTCTTATTTTGGTGTTATATTCCATCCCTACTGTGTTATTCCTATGTATGTCTGCACTATCATGCATTTCTGCATTATGTCTGTACTTTCTTCTGCACTGGAAACTCCTGTCATCAGGACAAATTCCTTGTGTGTAAACATACTTGTAATAAAGCTCTTCTGATTCTGCTTGTAGTGTTTTTGACGATTTGTTGCTGTCATCATGTCCCTCAGTAACGTTATATGGCTTTTTGCTGACTGGCTCCCAGACTTAATTCGATTCAATGTCAGATGATTGTCTGTGATATAAAAAAGTTAGAAGTTAGCAGGAATACACCAAAACACAAACATGTATAAAACACACCTACACATGTTGTTTTTTATGGTTTACAGGGACTCTCCATAGGCGTAATGGTTTTTATACTGTAAAAACTGTATGTGTTATTTCTACTTTCTCCACAGAAAACTCACTCTGTATGATTTATAAGCGTTTTGATTTATAGGGACACTGAAAATGTCCTCATAAATCACTTTATCCTTGTAATACTTGTCATACCCCTGTCATTATACACATTTGTGTCCTCATAAACAACAACAGGCGCGCCGCAAACAAAGAAACTCACACCGGAAGTAAGCGTACCGATCTCAAAACAAATACCTCAACATATACAAGATACATATTTATATGTATAATATATATATAAATATAATTATATAATGTAATAAAACACTTACTTTTGAAAGTATCAGTCGCCTGAAACATCCATCCACACATCCCATTCTGCTTCAATGGATGAAACGTCGCTTTCTTTGTCAAAAATATCATCTCTGTCACGCCGAGCACATTGTTCAACAACGTTCAAGCTCTTTTTATTCGCCATAATTAGCCTATAATGACCTGTAAACTCTCGCATGATGACGCACCCGGGCGCGCTGGTAACTCTAATCTCTGCGCGCACATTTTAGAGCATGCTAGCTCAAGCCGACCCCCTAATGCGTCACAGCCAATGAGCTTCTGAACAGATGGGTATCAGATACGATAGTCATTTGCAGACTCTAATGCAATTGGGTCGATATACTGTCTGTCTAAGAAAGGTGGCCCCATCTCCAATGTAGGACGCTCGTTGGCTATCTCTCTCTGTAGAGCGCTCTAAGATGCACTTATTGGCTCAAATAATGTGTCAGTCAAAAGGGCAGAGTTCAGCGGCCATTTTGATGTATGGAACTTAGATTTGTTTACATATGAAGACAAGTTCATTTATTTATTTTTATTTATTGAACAATCATTAATGTACAAACAACTTGGCAAAGTCAAAACATCTTCAAATTACAATATATAGAACAGGTGCATACTAATACAGCAGAAAGAGAGAGAAGAGAGGCAAACAAACAAAACAACAAAAACATTGAAAGGGCTAGGGTTTTTCTTGTAAATCATATTCTTTAATAATAGAGACCAGATTTATTGAATTTTTCCCCTTCATCACCTTAAGGGCTTTTGTATACAAAACAAACTCATTATGAATTGCACAAAAGGCTGGTTTTACTTTCAAGTATTTCGATGTGTGTATATAAAACTTTCCCATCATAAGGATGTTATTGACCAGAAAATCATCTTTGCTTTTGTTCATTACATGTTCATAGATAATGTCCTTCAGGGTGAAGCTGTCAAGATAACGTACCTTTGGGTAAAGCCAGTCATGAATATCAGACCATAAAGCATCCACATACATACAATGAAAAAACAGATGATCCGTGGCTTCAATGTCATCACAGAATATACATTTATTAGAGTCAAATCCAAATCTAAGTCTTAAGTATTCACTGGATAGATATATCCCATTTAAAATTTTTAAATGAATTTATTTAATTTTAGGAGATAAAGGACATTTTATGTATTCAGTTCTAAGAGTGTGAATGTCATCTTTTTGGAAATTATATGAAATTGAATTTCTGTAAATTACAATAGGATAAGACATGTTATTAAACAGATTTCTAATACTCTTGTTTGAAAGTTGACCTTCTCTGAATTTACAGCCTTCAATTAACAGTGGAGGTAAACACAAGGTCATGGAGTTAGAATAAAAGATAGTTTCTTTGATTAGACAAATAATAGAATTAGGGATAGCTTTAATAACAGATTCAAATTTAGCCCGATTTCAACTAAAATATTTAACACAGAAATTCTCATATGACATAATACCACTATTCTCCATTAAATGGGACACTGACCAAATACCTTTCTCCATCCAGTCCTTGTCATACAATGATTTGTTTCTAACTGTAATGTATCTATTATTCCATAATGGTGTATTGTGTGGTGTAAAATTATGGTCATATAAAATCTTCCAGTATAACAAGACCTGTTGGGGAAATTGGGATAATTTAACTGGGAGATGTTGAACAGTGAAATCACAACTTAACAGAAACTATATTCCTCCTAATTTCTTGAATAACTCTCTGGGAATATGAAACCACAATTTTGTATTGTTTAAAAAGGATTTTAACCAATTAATTTTAAGGGTCCCATTTATATAATCAAAATCAATAGCTTGTAAACCTCCATCTTTATATTGTTTTATCATCTCTACTTTTTTAATGTAATGGGTCTTCTTTTTCCAGATTACCAAAATTAATCTGATTGTTTTTTTAATATCTCTATTTGAAATAGCAATTGTGTATGCTGGATAGATTAATCTTGAAATGCTTTCCATCTTAGTCAAAAATATTCTACCTAATAAACTTATATCTCACAATAACCAACAATTGAGCTTAATTTGACATTTGTCTATTATTTTCGATACATTCATAAGTTCATTTTCAGTAGAATCTTTTGAGATAATCATTCCTAAGTATTTAACGGTAGATTTTATAGGGATGTTATAAGCCTCTGTTAAGTGACATTGATAAATTGGCATTAATTCACACTTGTTCAAATTTATTTTTAAACCAGAGGCCTTGGAAAATGTGTGAATAGAATGAAGTATTTTGGGGACCTCTGATAATTGCTTCATAAAAAAGGCAGTATCTGCAAATTGACTGATGATTATTGTCTGGCCAAGTACCTCTAATGGGGCTATTGTTGAGTTTTTGATAAAGATGGAAAGCAGTTATGTGGTTATGATAAAAAGAAAAGGAGAAATAGGACACCATTGCTTTATGCCAAGATTAACTGAAATTCTGGGTGATGTACCTCCTGGTAAGGAACAGAACAATTAGAATTTGCATACAGAGATTTTATAATTTTTTTAAATTTCTCCCCAAAACCAAACAATCTTAAACAATCAAAAATAAAGGGGTGTTAAATTGAATCAAATGCTTTATAAAAGTCAATGAAGAGAATAAAACCACCGTCTTCTATTAGATGTCTGTAATCTAAAAGATCAAACACTAAACGGATGTTATTGTGTATAGATCTTCCCTTCATAAAGCCAGATTGAGATTCACTTATAATTTTGTGTAAAACATTTTTAATCTATTAGCATATATAAGGGTTACAATTTTATAATCAGTGTTTAATAATGTAATTGGTCTAAAGTTATCTAAAATGTTGGGGTCCTTATCAGGTTTAGGGATTAAAGTTATTATACCTTGTTTCATGGTGGATGGAAATGTCATATTTTCAATTGCTTCTTTTAACATAAGCACAAAAGGTTATTTTAGTACACTACAAAAGTGTTTGTAAAAGTTTGCAGTGAGGCCGTCACACCCTGGAGATTTGTCTAAAGATAAGCTACTTACTGCTTTATCCAATCCATCAGAAGTAATATCTGCATCACACAATGCTACAAAATCATAATCTATATGGGGAATAAAATCTTTAATATGGTCAAAAAAGTATTTTGTAACTTGGTCAGTAATTACCTGGCCATGGATCAATAAAGCTTTAATTGATAGTCTCTCTTGCCTTCTCTTTTCTAATCGATAGAAGTATGAAGTACTCCAGTCCTTTCCCCATCTTCAATCCATTTAGCTCTAGTCAAGTCAAGTCAAGTCACCTTTATTTATATAGCGCTTTTAATAATACAAATTGTAACAAAGCACTGCACAATATCAAAATAGGCAAATTGTGTCAATAATGTAAAATGACAGGATTTAACACTCAATTATCAGCTGAATGCATTTCATTATTGAATTTAGTAATGGCATTGTCCAGCTTAGTTCAGTTTAAATAATATCTGTGCAATCAAGTCGATGATTGTGCTTGAAATGAAGTGTCCCCAACTAAGCAAGCCATAGGCGACAGAGGCAAGGAATGAAAACTCCATCGGTGACAGAATGGAGAAAAAACCTTGGGAGAAACCAGGCTCAGTCGGGGGGCCAGTTCCCCTCCGGCCAGACGAATCAGTAGTTTGTTCCAACTGCAGCAAAGTCAGAGTGTAAGTGGTCCACTGGTTCCAGGGTCTTTCCCGATGGATGTCTAGGTCCTCACTGGAGATCTGTCTCTGGGGCTCATCTATGTGTCCTAGACTCCACTGGCGTTCAGGGCTGTAGGGGCTGTAGAGGTTGTCTCCAGGTGCTGATCCTCCATTTATGGCAGACTTTGGTTAAGTCAGTATAATCGCTGATGGTTGGCTTCCTCTGAGGTCCTCGGAGGGGTTGTCATCGTCTCTTCTCAGGTGTTCGGTCATCTCAATCGTTTAAGGGTTGGATCCAGACTGAAGCTTGTGTATTCCTAGCTACCACGGATGTTAATCCCGTGGCAGAAACATAGAAACAGTAAGACAATTAGCGTAGCAGTTGTTCCATCCAGGAATAACCCTGGATGAAATTATCAGTATAACCCAAGCTAAAGCATAATAATGTGCATTTGTTCAGATAGACTGGCAGTACAAGATTGTGAGATGCATTATATGAATGCTTGGCTAAAGAGATGCGTCTTTAATCTAGATTTAAACAGAGAGTGTGTCTGAACCCCGAGCGTTATCAGGAAGGCTATTCCAGAGTTTAGGAGCCAGATATGAAAAGTTCTACCTCCTTTAGTGGACTTTGCTATCCTAGGTACTACCAAGAGTCCAGAGTTTTGCGACCTTAGGGAGCGGGTTGGATTAGCGTGATAGAAGATTAGTTAGATGCGCAGGAGCTAAATCATTTAGGGCCTTATAGGCAAGTAATAATATTTTGTAACTGATACGAAACTTTATAGGTAGCCAGTGCAGAGACTGTAAAATTGGAGAAATATGATCATATTTTCTTGACCTGGTAAGGACTCTAGCCGCAGCATTTTGTACTATCTGTAGCTTGTTTATTGAAGATGCAGGACAACCACCTAGCAGTACATTACAATAGTCCAGTCTAGAGGTCATGAATGCATGAACTAACTTTTCTGCATCAGAAACACTTAACATGTTCCGTAGCTTGGAAATGTTTCTAAGATGGAAGAATGCTGTTTTTGTAACATTGGAAATATGATTTTCAAAAGATAGGTTGCTGTCTAATATAACACCCAGGTTTTTTACTGTAGAGGAAGTAACAGTACATCCGTCTAGTTGCAAATTGTAATCCAAGCGATTCTGTGTACTGTTTTTAGGTCCAATAAGTAATATCTCGGTCTTATCTGAATTTAATAGGAGAAAATTACTGGTCATCCAATCTTTTATATTTTTAACACACTCTGTTAGCTTAGATAGTTTAGAAGTTTCATCTGGTTTTGTTGAGATATATAGTTGAGTGTCATCAGCATAACAATGGAAACTAATCCCGTATTTTCTAATAATATTACCAAGGGCAACATATATAATGAAAATAATAGAGGACCTAGGACAGATCCTTGTGGTACTCCATACTTTACTGGTGATAATTGAGATGACTCCCGTTTAAATAAACAAAGTGGTAGCGATCGGACAGGTAGGATCTAAACCATCTTAAAGCCTGCCCTTGAATACCTGTATAGTTTTGTAATCGATCTATCAGTATGTCATGATCTATAGTGTCGAGCACTAAGATCAAGTAAAACTAACAACGAGATGCAGCCTTTGTCTGGCCAAGAAGCAAGTCATTTGTAATTTTAACAAGTGCAGTTTCTGTGCTATGGTGGGGCCTGAAACCTGACTGAAATTCTTCATAGATATCATTTTTTGCAAAAGGAGCACAGTTGAGCAGACACTACTTTTTCTAATATTTTCAACATAAACGGAAGATTTGAAATGGGCCTGTAATTTGCCAGTTCACAAGGATCTAATTTTGTTTTTAATAAGAGGCTTAATAACTGCCAGCTTAAATGGTTTTGGGACGTGACCTAAAGATAACGAGGAGTTAATAATATTGAGAAGCGGTTCTTCTGCAACAGGTAACAACTCTTTCAATAGTTTAGTTGGTACAGGATCTAATAAACATGTTGTTGGTTTAGATGCAGTGATAAGTTTATTTAGCTCATCCTGTCCTATAGTTGTAAAGCACTGCAGTTTTTCTTTGGGTGCGATGAATGAAGCTGGAGTACTAGGCTGTAGAATCTACGTTTGTTATTGTATTTCTGATATTATCTATTTTATCAGTAAAGAAATTCATAAAGTCATTACTATTAAACTGTGAGGGAATATTTAGATCGGGTGACATCTGTTTATTTGTTAATCTAGCCACTGTGCTAAATAAAACCTTGGATTGTTTTGGTGATTATCTATGAGTTTGCGGATATACTCGGTTCTTGCAGTTTTAGAGCCTGTCTATAGCTGGACATAATGTTTTTCCACGCAATTCTAAAGACTTCCAAGTTAGTTTTCTCCATTTGCGCTCAAGAATATGAGTTTCTTTCTTGAGAGAATGGGTATAACTGTTGTACCATGGCGCAGCACGTTTTCTCTAACCTTTTTAATTTGATGGGTGCAACAGTTTCTAACGTATTGGAGAAGATAGTTCCCATGTTGCTAGTAATTGTGTCTAGTTCATCTGTATTTATGGGCACACAGAGCAGTTGAGATAAATCAGGCAGGTTATTTGTGAATCTGTCTTTAGTGGCTGGAATAATAATTCTGCCTGGGCGATAGCGAGCCATATAGTTAATATCAGTAATATGCAGCATGAATGATACAAGGAAATGGTCAGTAACATCATCACTTTGAGGTATGATATCTATATCAGTTAGATCAATTCCATGCGATATTATTAAATCTAGCGTATGATTAAAACGATGCGTGGGCCCGGTGACATTTTGCTTGACACCAAAAGAGTTTATTAGGTCAGTAAACACAAGTCCTAATGCATCATTTGTATTATCAACGTGAATGTTAAAATCTCCAACAATTAGTGCTTTATCAACATTAACCAATAGGTCTGAGAGGAAATCTGCAAATTCTTTTAGAAAATCTGTGTATGGCCCTGGCGGTCTATACACAGTAGCCAGAGCAAGAGATAGGACAGATTTATTTTGCTTATCTGACAGTTTAACATTGAGCATAAGTATTTGAATGAGTCAAACCTGTATCCTGTTTTCTGAGTAACATTGAGAATATCACTATATATTGTTGCGACACGCCACGACCAGTCTGACGAGGCTCGTGCTTATAACAGTAGCTTGGTGGAGTAGATTCATTTAGACCAAAATAATCATTTGTTTTAAGCCAGGTTTCAGTCAGACAGAGTACATCAAAACTATTATCTGTGATTATTTCATTTACAATAACTGCTTTCGGTGTGAGTGATCGGATATTTAGGAGCCCAAGTTTTAAAAATTGTTTTTGTTCATTTATTTTGCATTTTTCTGGTTTAATCACGATCAGATTTGTTCTAGATCCTGCATTAAATTAATATTTTGAACTCACTATTCGGGGAACAGACACAGTCTGTATAGATTGGACACTGCAAGTACCTTTATCATTTAAGTGGGTAGAACAAAAGTCATCATAGCTGTTATTGGAGAATTGGCTTACTAGTCAGATAGAGCGTAGCGTCCTGGTGATGTTGTCCGACAGGAGTTCCGCACCGACTCTGCTGGGGTGCAGGCCATCAGCACGAAATAGCCTAGGACGCTCCCAGAAAAGATTCCAATTATTAACAAAGAGAATTTTCTGCTCTGTACACCATGAAAACAACCATTCATTTAAAGCAAAGAGTCTACTGAACTTTTCGTGTCCTCGTCGATACGTGGGAAGAGGTCCTGACACGATGATCGTCGCCGCGGGCGATGTGCTGCGTACCGTCTAGATCAGGCTCCTGAAGTCCCTCTTCAGTGTCTCCGTCTGCCGCAGCTTGGTGTCGTTAGCCCCGCGTGAATCACAACAGCTGCAATGCTCGTCATCCTTCAGGATCGCGGGTATCTGCACAGAAACATCAAGAACACGAGCACCAGGGAGACAATGAGTGTGCACTTTACCTTCAGCTAACGTACGGACATGCCGGGCGATTGAGTCTCCGATGACCACAGTGTCACGATCAGTCTCGCAGAGAGGCGGCGGTTCCGGGATGAGATGTCAAGACCGGAGGGGAGAAGTCGTTGCCGGGGCCTGGATCGCGTCTTCCGCTGCTGCACCCAGGGTCCGTGGTTTCCGGCGCGGAGTGAAGGCCATCTGTGACGATCGCGTCCCGGGTGCACGGGGCCTGTGCAGAGAAACACATGGAGTAGAGGTGGTGGGAGTGTTACCAGCGCGCTGCATACTTACCCCGGACTTATGAGCGTCAGTCCGAGGTGTTTCCAGCGTTGCTTTCCGTTTCCTCAGCTGGGCCTGTTTCCCAAGCAGCTCGTGGATCCGTCTCTCCACGGCCTCCAGCTCGAGCTGCACCGAATGCAGCTCGAACATGTCCTCACCTGCACACAAAGGTAGACACAAATCCGCCATTAAAGCAAGTAACAGTGAAACAATGTTAAATGTATGCGTGTGTGAAAAAGGGGTATTACCTGTGTTAGCGGCACCCGCTCTGGCTTTGCTAACGGGCTATAAGCTAATAGCGGACTCGGGAAATCAAAATAAAACTTGCGATAACAAGCCGCTCTGATTATTCTCGTTGCAGAATGCGATCGGGGATATATTCACACGTTATAGAAACACAAATTATTGTGTATAAAATCGGAATTTAAGATAAAAATAGACGATAAATAATTGGCTTGACGGAGATTCAATTCAGAACACGCGTCAACGACAAACCAGAAGTGATCAGCATGTTTGCCGTTGCCGTGAATCCGGACCTGATGAAAACCCCTTTTGCTTTAGAAAGATAGATTTCATCAAGTTTGTTTAGAAGATTTTGTAGTTTGTGTTTTTCATTATCAGTGGGTGATGTTTTATTATAATAGATATTGATTTCTTTAATGATATTAATTTCAGATAATCTTTTACTTCTATTTAGTGTTTTTCCAAAACGAATGGAATATTCCCTAATTTTAAATTTAAGAAATTCCCATTTGGAGATATAGGACACTATTGATTCGTCAGACATCACACTAGAGACAATGGCCCCAATACCTTCATTAAATGACTGGGATTTTAATAAACATGAATTGAATTTCCAATAACCTTTATTTGTCGGCTAACACCAGGAGTTTGAAAATTCAATTTAATAACAGAATGATCTGTGAGAGGAGCTGCGGACATGAAGCAGTCACTGACAAGGTTCATAATAGAAACTGAAATTAACCAAAACTCTATTATTGACTTTACTACATTATTTGGTTTAAACCAGGAATATTGTTTTGTGTTAGGATATTTAAAGCGCCAATGCTCCAATAAATTGTGAGTACGACAAAAATCTGTTAAAACAGGGTTATAACTATGGCTACATCTGGAGGGATATCTATCAAGGGATTCATCACTAACCATGTTAAAATCACCACCCATAACTATAATAGCAGTTGGATAAATGAGTTTAAGGTGTACAATGACACTGGAGACATCCAAAATTAACTGTCTGTTTTGAATTACATTATTAAATCCATAAACATTGACCATAATAAAATAATGGTCATCCATATTCAAGACACAGATTAACCAGTGACCATTATTGCTGAATCTAGATGTTATTAATTTATGATTAAAGGTGAATTACAAAACAAAATAGCCACACCTGCTGATCTAGTGGACCCATGATCAAAAAGGATTTTGTCTCCCCATTGGTTAACCCAAATATTTTCATCCTCTGGTTTGGAATGTGTTTCCTGCAACAAAATTAATTGTGCTTTTTCGCCGTTACAAAACAGAAATAATGACTTTCTCTTCGTGTTCTCTCTTAAGCCCCTTGCAATAAGTGAAATACAAGAAAAAAAATAATTATTCATAAACAAACCTGGCAACTGCCAACAAATATTAGTAAGTCCAACAAATTGTACTTTTGGAAAAAAATGATTGAGAAACAAAAGCCCAAACAGGCACTGTCCCTTCAAACTGCATTCAATGCAAAAAGACTACCCAAACAGATTGTATAAGTCGAGAGGTTATCAAGCTTTAAATACTAAGGCCTTTGTTCAGGCGCGGACTGGCCATTGGGAGCACCGGGACATTTCCCGGTGGCCTGGCGGCTGATTTGGCCCGCTGCCCTTTTTTTATTATCATTTATTAATTTTTTTGCCTTCCCACTGTGCCAAAGTGACAATTTCTGACTGTGGCATTCCCTAATAAATCGATAATAAATCATGAATCAGTTAGTCTTGACTGGCAGCGCCGCGCTTCACGTCTGTTCCTTGCCTCCGTCAAACAGTTTTGAACCGAGTCGATGCGCGGGACTCGACGCAAGGAAGGAGAGGAAACGGCCAGAAGAAACAGTTAAATGTAGCGAAATTACTAACCTGTTCAGGGCTTCAAGTGCAGGTCAGTTTCATCTGTAATTTGCTAGTTTTGTCTTTATTAACCTATTTGAGTATTAAACAGCTAGCACCTGTTAGGCTGTCATTAGCACCCCATTATTATCATCAGTCAGAATACTGTGCTAAAGGACATCATTATCGATTGGAAAGTTACATGAATAAATGTAGCAGGCAGATATTCACATGGATTTAGTGTACAGAAAGGGAGGGAGTGTTACGGCTTCCAGTTTCCCGGATTCCTCCATCTCTCAATCACGAGCGCCCTCTCCCGAGTTCTAGCGCAGTGCATACTTCCCTCTAGTATGCTCCATTTGCGCAGTGATTGCCTTTCACCTGTTCTGTATCAGAGATCATTACCAAGCCTTTATCTGCTCCATTCACCATGTAGGCTTTGCGAAGTATTGCCTCTCTTCGTGTGCATGTCCGAGCGTTTCTCCTTCTACTCAGTCTACCTGTTATCTCTGACCCACGCTGAACTTACATTGTCTATCTATCTGCAGCCTGCCCTACGACCTCCAGCCCGTTCCGGATTCTGATTCTCTGCCACCTACCTCGACCGAAGCCTGTCCCTGGATACTGTATGCTCGCTGCCAGCCCACGACCCCCTGCCTGATTCTACGCACGCCTCTACCGATCATCATCATCCTGAGTTACCTTTTACCTGACTTTTCTGTTAAATAAACTTTGTTGCATATGGATCTGCCTCTGCCCACTGATTTATTACAGAATACTTCGCCGAACGAAGATCCAGCAACTATGTCTGCTTTATCCGCTGCTTTCACCGCCCAAGCATCTCAACTGGCCACTCATCATCATCAGCTGACGCGACTAACTTCAGTAACGGAGGAACTGGTAACAGCTATGCAAAATCTCCAAACCTCATCCGCGGATACCTCGTCAGCGTCTGCCTCTCCGTCTCGCACCAGCATCCGTGCTGCAGACCGCGAGCCCTCGTCTAGCGTTACCTGAAAAGTTTGACGGGAACCCAGGTAAATGCAAGGGCTTCATTCTTCAATGCTCTCTGTTTCTGAATCAACAGCCCTCACCTCACTCAACGGATGCCAGCAAAATTTCCTTCGTTTCCTGCTGACTGGCGCGCTCTGGACTGGATCACAGCTGTGTGGAGAAACGGATGGCTCAGCATTTCGTTCATCGACGAGTTTCTTCGGGATTTCAAGCAGTTTTCGAACACTCTAAGGGAGGAAAGGGGAGGATCTTCTGCTGGAGCTTGCACAGGGACGGACTTCTGCCGCTGAGTATGCACTTGAATTCCGTACGTTAGCTGCTCAGACTAACTGGACTGATAACTCTTTAAAGGTGATTTTTCGGCGGGGTCTCAGTCACGATTTACAGACGGAACTGGCCTGCCGCGACGAGGGAAAGGATTTCAACCAGTTCGTCCATCTCGCCATCCAGATCGATAATCTGATGCGCTCGCGCCGCCCAGGCAGTCGCTCAGCAACCTCGTCACGCAACCTTCCTTTGCCCCGGTATTACAGTCACATGACTGCCGATTCCAGCGAACCCATGCTAATTAACGCTACACGGCTCACTGAGGAGGAAAAGGAGCGACAAAGGTCTCAAAGGCTGTGCTTATATTGTGGAGAAGCTGGTCACTTTCGTCAGAACTGTCCTCATCGACCCATTAACAGAGATAATGCTGCGGTGAGTCCTACTCTTAATTGTCTAAACTCAAAATCAAGTGTAACCGTCCCCATTGAGTTTTTTGTCAACGGCAAATCCTTTTCCACATCTGCTCTGTTGGATTCAGGTGCTGCTGGGAACTTTATGTCGCTAGAATTTGCTGAACTTCACAAAATTCCTCTAATTCCATGCATTTCTCCCCTTTCTGTTGAGGCTGTTGATGGTAGACCGCTGGGCACCGGTCGCGTCACTCATCTCTCTCAGGAGTTACACATGCGCACCGGTTTGCTGCACAGAGAATTAATTCAGTTCTACATTCTCCAAGCTCCTCACACTCCCGTCATTCTGGGGTTACCATGGCTCCGTAAGCATGATCCACTTCTGCAATGGACCTCCGGCCAGATCGTCAGCTGGGAGAGAACTGTTTTCTGATTGCCTGTCTACTGTTCAACCGCTTACTCTACGAAGTATTCGAGAACACCCTGATGATGCCGTTTTGAAATGCTTGCCTTCCATGTACCACGACTTGGCAGAAGCATTCAGCAGATCAAAGGCCACGAAATTACCACCTCACCGCTCTTACGATTGCGCCATTGACTTCCTACCTAATGCTACACCACCTAAGGGACGTGTCTTTCCTCTGTCCCAGCCCGAGACCGAGGCCATGCAGAAATATATCAAGGAAGAGCTCTCCAAAGGTTTCATCCGTCCATCCACGTCTCCTGCATCTGCTGGGTTTTTTTTCGTCCAGAAAAAGGATGGAGGGCTCCGTCCATGTATTGACTACAGAGCGCTCAACGAATGTACCGTCAAGTTTCGCTATCCACTACCCCTGGTACCAGCTGCTCTGGAACAACTCCGCAGAGCAAGATTTTACACCAAGCTGGATCTGCGTAGTGCTTACAACCTGGTTCGTATCCGCGAGGGGGATGAGTGGAAGACGGCCTTTTCTACGTGTACTGGGCACTATGAATATCTGGTCATGCCTTTTGGGCTTTCCATCAGTCCTGCAGTGTTCCAATCATTCATAAATGATGTCTTCCGTGACATGCTCAATCGCCAAGTCGTCGTCTACATTGACGACATCCTGATTTATTCTGATACCCTAGAGGACCGCGTCCAGCACGTCCGTGCGGTACTTCAGAGGCTCATCCAGTATCAGCTCTTTGCCAAGATCGAAAAGTGCGACTTTCACCAGACCTCTATCTCATTCTTGGGCTACATCATTTGCCCAGGAGGCGTGGCCATGGAGGAGGGCAAGGTAAAGGCAGTGGTGGAATGGCCCAGACCTACTACGCTGAAGGAGCTGCAGCGCTTCCTTGGGTTCGCAAACTTTTACCGCCGCTTCATCAGAGGATTCAGTATGGTGGCAGAACCCTCACGGCTCTGGTTCGCAAAGGCACGTCGTGTCTTCCCTGGAATGAAGAGGCCACTAAAGCCTTCAGTCGTCTCAAGCAGGCTTTCACTTCAGCCCCCATCCTGCATCATCCAGATCCTGAGTTACCTTTTGTCGTTGAAGTGGGCGCTTCTAGTACCGGCCTGGGTGCAGTACTATCTCAACGTCAAGGATCACCTCCCAAGTTGTACCCTTGTGCGTATTATTCCAAGAAACTCAGTTCCAGAGAGGAATTATGATGTGGGTGACCATCGAATTACTGGCCATGAAGCAGCTTTCGAGAGTGGAGGCATTGGCTGGAAGGTTCCACACATCCTTTCCTCGTCCTTACTGATCACAAGAACTTGGAGTACCTTCATGCGGCTAAGAGGCTGAATCCCGTCAGGCCAGATGGTCCTTGTTCTTCTCACGCTTCCAGTTCACAGTTACCTTCCCAGGCTCCAAGAATACCAAGGCGGATTCCTTGTCTCGTCAGTTTGATTCTGAAACTTCCATCAAGAATCCTGAAACCATCCTCAATCCAGATTTAGTCATCGGGCCCATACAGTGGGATATCGAGACCGAACTCGAGCTGGCCAATGCTCACACCGGAATCCATCCGGAATGTCCCCCTGGTAAACTCTATGTACCTGAGACCCTCCGTGAAAAGGTTCTGAAGCATGTTCACGCCCTTCCCAGCTCCGGGCACCCAGGTATTACTGCTACTATCCATCTTCTTCAGAATCGCTTCTGGTGGTCCACCCTGTCCCAGGATTTCAGCCGATTTGTTCAGCAGTGCAAAACCTGCAATATTCAGAAATCGTCCCGTCTCTTGCCCGCCGGTTTGCTTCAACCATTGCCCTTACCACAGCGACCCTGGTCACATATCGCCATCGATTTTATTACGGATCTGCCACCATCAGACGGACACACTACTATCCTCACGGTCATCGACCGCTTCTCCAAACCTGCCGTCTCATACCCCTCAGTAAACTTCCCACGGCCCTACAGACCGCTGAATACCTTTGTAATCTGGTGTTTCGGTTTTATGGTTTACCAGAAGACATCGTTTCAGACAGAGGGGCTCAGTTCACGTCCCATGTCTGGTCTGCCTTCTTCCAAATGCTCCAAGTCAACGTGAGTCTTACCTCCGGCTACCATCCTCAGGCTAACGGACAGGTTGAACGTCTCAATCAAGAGGTTTCCCGCTTCCTCCGGTCCTATTGTCAACTCCACCAGAAGGACTGGAGCCGGTACCTTATGTGGGCGGAATACGCACAAAATTCCATCCAGAAGCAATCCACGGGCTTGACTCCTTTCCAGTGTGTCCTTGGTTTTCAGCCACCCCTGTTTCCCTGGTCCGGTGAGCCCACCAACGTCCCCGCCGTGAACGACTGGCTCAATCAGTGAGGAGACCTGGAATCTAGCACACACACACCTCCAACGAGCGGTCAATCGTGGTAAGAGGCAGGCTGACCGTCATCGCCGCTCCAACCCAGAATATCTGCCAGGTCAATGGGTATGGTTATCCACCGCAACCTCCGTCTCAACCTCCCTTGCAAAAACTCAGTCCGAGATTCGTGGGTCCTTACAAGATCTTACGTCAGATAACTCCTGTGTCCTTCCGTCTGGCCCTACCCAGGCATCTTCGTATCTCTCCACGTTCCACGATCTCACTACTCAAACCCGCCACGCCACCCACAGAGGAAGAGAGGAGATTCTTCTAGACCGTCCTCTCAATCTAATGCTGTTCAGACCTCTCAAGCCATTGTTGTAGAGGGTGAGGAAGCTTACCGTGTTCATCAGCTACTGGATTCAAGACGCCGAGGGGGTCACCTTCAATATCTGGTTGATTGGGAGGGTTGCAGTCCAGAAAACGATCTTGGGTCAATTCAAGGGACATCCTAGATCCTATGCTCACTCAAGAGTTTCATTGTAATCACCCTGAGAAGCCTGCACCCCGTGCTCGGGGCAGACCACGGCGCCGTCAGCATCCTCGCGCCGGGAGTCGCTCGCAGAGGGGGGGCTCTGTTACGGCTTCCAGTTTCCCGGATTCCTCCATCTCTCAATCACGAGCGCCCTCTCCCGAGTTCTAGCGCAGTGCATACTTCCCTCTAGTATGCTCCATTTGCGCAGTGATTGCCTTTCACCTGTTCTGTATCAGAGATCATTACCAAGCCTTTATCTGCTCCATTCACCATGTAGGCTTTGCGAAGTATTGCCTCTCTTCGTGTGCATGTCCGAGCGTTTCTCCTTCTACTCAGTCTACCTGTTATCTCTGACCCACGCTGAACTTACATTGTCTATCTATCTGCAGCCTGCCCTACGACCTCCAGCCCGTTCCGGATTCTGATTCTCTGCCACCTACCTCGACCGAAGCCTGTCCCTAGATACTGTATGCTCGCTGCCAGCCCACGACCCCCTGCCTGATTCTACGCACGCCTCTACCGATCATCATCATCCTGAGTTACCTTTTACCTGACTTTTCTGTTAAATAAACTTTGTTGCATATGGATCTGCCTCTGCCCACTGATTTATTACAGGGAGATACTAATTTTGGAATTTTGATTTTTTTTTTACTATATTTGTATGAATTAAAGGTTTGTTAAATCTTGGGTATTTAAGTCATTTTAAGAGAAACAACAACATTATGTGCAAACAAATTGCAATGAGGTGGTTGTTTTGCAACAAGGTAAACACAGTTCTGTTAATAACAGTAGATCTGCTGGTATAGAAGTGACAGGTACAAAAAAAGGGAGTAACAGAAATATTGGGAAAGGAAAGTGAAGGTGCAGTTGAAAAAAGAACCTTTAATTATTTTCTACAGCCCCGACAAAAGACTTAGAACTTTTTATGTGATGGTCATAAAAATAGGCTAATAGGGTTGCCCATGTTTCAGTTGTTCTGTTGTGGGTGTATGGGATGGCCTGGATGGGTGTGAGATTTCCCGGCCTGAAATTTTGTCCCAGTCCGCCCCTGCCTTTGTTCATATACCTTGTGTGGTCCTAGGTAATTCTTTGTCTGTCTATGTATCCAACACCTCCTCGGAAGTATGCACGTTTTCCTGCATCTCTAGCTTCATTATCTCCAGCCACAGTGCAGCTCTGGTCTCCCTGTCGGTTTTGCAGAGGTCTTCGCTGAAGCTAATGCAAAGCTCTTTGCAGATCGCGTGGTCCACGATGTGGTTGATGTTCGAGGACCATGATGGGGAGATCTTCACCAGTAGCTGAACAACCACCTCACGTATGTCTTCACCTACCTTTTCCTTCAGACCACAAATCCTCAGATTCCACCGGCATTTGTATCGCTCCAACTCCAAGACGCGCTCCATCAACTCTGCGTTATCTTTCTTTAAAGCCGATACTTTGCGCACCGTAGACTGTAACTGGGTTTTGCAGTCCTTGATTTTGGCCGCGTTGAACTCGACTGCCTTGGCTATGTTGGTTAACATGATGGTATTATGTTGTAGCTGAGTACCTAGTGTGTCCACCTTCAATGGCTAATTTGAAATTATGCTATTAAACCCTGTGGATGTTTATCAACAAATGCATGTGTTATGGACTAAATATTGCACGGAATTGGATAGCCTGGACCCTTTACAGTGAATCAACACAATTTCTGTCGAACTTTTATGGATCAGTGGACTAAAAAAAGGCTTTATAGGTGAGTCCTTCAGTTTTGTTGTTGTTTATTTAGTTGTTGGTGGTCTGACAAAGACACTGATTGTACCTGCTGTGTTTATTGTATCTTAAAATGGTTTACATCGAATCACAAAAATCTCAGCTTTCCACGGATATATGACATGTTCAGCTTTTTGTTTTTTTAGTTTTTGTGTCTGACGACTTTACCCCTTCAGGGTTTTAAACTGCGCACCACACTGACCTTTTGAACCGCTCGCCTCAAGCGCGAGCTTAGAGCGTATGCGTTTTATTATAGTGACCAGTCGCGATCACGCACTAAACAGCGCTGTGAAATCCAATAAGAAGCACTCAAGTTCAGCGCAGAGTTCTCCTGTACAAATCACATCTCTTTAAGCTAGTTTAAAGCCAAATAAATCGGAGCTGCTTTTCTCATCAAAACTGATACAGAAAGCAGCAGAAACAGTGAAACAACGATCCAGTTAGAAGACGTTTCATTCCACAAATCACCCCCATTTACCATAGGTAAAGCCGATGGTAGACTTTGACAGTTTGCAGTTTTTCGTATGTTTTATTTGTTTTTTTTGTTGTTTTACGTGTTAGATGTTGTTAGTATAACTGTCTACGATAGACAGTTCAAACCGGACTTTGAGTTTTTGAATGCCGGTGGACTGTTCACAGACACGGCATCAGAGCCCTTTGTGTGGGTTGCGCAATCGAGGAGACGCCGCCGACGCCGAAAAATAGGAAAAAGAGCTGGCGTTCTCGTCAGACTGAGATGCCGTGCTTTCCGACCTCCTCTTCCAACCATTTTACTGGCCAACGTTCAGTCACTGGATAACAAACTCTGCGAACTGCGGGCGCGCATCTCATACCAACGAGAAACAAGGGACTGCTGCGTTATTTGCCTCACAGAAACCTGGATGTCTGCTATTGTTCCAGACTCAGCCATCGAGCTCACGGGCTTCTCCGTGCACCGCTCGGATAGAACAAAGGAGCTCACAGGGAAAAGCAGAGGTGGAGGTGTTTGTTTCTATATTAACAACTTGTGGTGTGATGAAAGGAACATACACTCTATTAAATCCTTCTGCTCCCCTGATCTGGAATTTCATATGCTTCTGTGTCGACCATTCTGGCTACCAAGAGAATTTACAGCCATCGTAATCACGGCTGTTTACATTCCTCCTCAAGCCAACACAGACCAGGCACTCAGGGAACTGTACAGGAATATAAGTGAGCAGGAAACCGCGCACCCAGATGCAGCTTTTATTATCACGGGGGACTTTAACAAAGCCAACTTCAGAACAATAGCTCCAAAATACTTTCAACACATCACCATCAACACGCGTGGAGATCGTACACTCGACCATTGTTACTCCCCCTTCCGGGACGCATACAAGTCCCTCCCCCACCCACCTTCGGCAAATCGGATCATTCTTCCGTTCTGCTCCTGCCTGCTTATAGGCAGAAACTGAAGCGTGAAGCACCCTCAGGACAGTCCAGTGCTGGTCGGACCAATCGGACGCTATACTACAGGACTGTTTTGATCACGTGGACTGGGACATGTTCCGGCAGTGTCTGATGACGACATAGAGGCGTATTCAGATACGGTCACGTGTTTCATCAGGAAGTGTATAGATGATGTAGTTCCGACCAAAACAATCCGTATCTACCCCAACCAAAAACCGTGGATTAACAGCGATGTTCGATCAGCCCTGTCAGCGGACATCTGCCTTTAAATCCGGAAACACTGACGATCGGAAACAAGCCAGTTACGATCTCAGGAGATCCATCAAAGTAGCCAAACGAACATATAAAAACAGAGTTGAAGAACATTTCAACAACAATAACCCAAGAAGCATGTGGCAGGGCATTAACAACATCACAGGCTTTAAAGGGAATAAACCAGCTACTGTGAACATTGCCGCCTCTCTACCGGACGAGCTCAACACCTTTATGCTCGGTTCGAGGCTGATAACAACGCCCACACAGAGCGCTGCTGCAGCTGCTGCTGCAGAAGAGGTCAGTCCACTCACGCTTTCTGACGCAGACGTAACCCGATCCTTTAAACGGGTGAACATCCGTAAAGCCGTAGGCCCAGATGGTATACCAGGCCGTGTGCTCAAAGCATGCGCTTTCCAGCTAGCCGGGGTTTTTACAGACATTTTCAATCTGTCCCTCTCTCTGTCTGTGGTTCCCTCATGCTTCTAAAAATCAACCATTGTGCCCATACCGAAGAAAAACAAAATCACATGCTTGAATGACTGGATGCCCGTTGCTCTGACACCCATCTTCAGCAAGTGTTTTGAGAAGCTTGTCAGAGACTACATCTGCTCTGTGCTGCCTGCTTCACTGGACCCACTACAATTTGCATACCGCAGTAACCGTTCCACAGACGATGCTATTGCCTTCACCCTGCACACTGCTCTCTCCCACCTGGAAAATAAGAACACCTATGTGAGGATGCTGTTCGTGGATTATAGTTCGGCATTTAACACCATAGTGTCTGCCACACTGGTTGCGAAGCTCCAGACTCTAGGACTGAACAGATCTCTGTGCAGCTGGATCCTGGACTTCCTGACAGGCAGAAGTCAGGTGGTCAGAATGGGCAACAACACCTCATCTCCCCTGATCCTCGACACTGGTGCACCGCAGGGTTGCGTCCTCAGCCCACTCCTGTACTCCCTGTACACACACGACTGTACAGCAACACACAGCTCCAATGTCATCGTCAAATTTGCTGATGACGGTGATAGGCCTGATCACCGACAACGATGAGACGGCCTACAGAGAGGAGGTGAGCACCCTGACTAAATGGTGTCAGGAGAACCACCTCTCACTCAACATTGACAAGACCAAGGAGCTGGTGGTGGATTACAGGAGACAGAGCAGAGAACACACACACATCACCATCGACAAGACACCTGTGGAGCGGGTGAGCAGCTTTAAGTTCCTCGGCGTTCACATCACCGAGGATCTCACATGGTCTGCTCACACAGATGCAGTGCTGAAGAAGGCACATCAGCGTCTCTTCTTCCTGAGACGGCTGAGGAAGTTTGGAACGAGCCCCAGAATCCTCAGGTCCTTCTACACCTGCACTGTGGAGAGCATCCTGACCGGCTGTATCACCGCCTGGTTTGGAAACAGCACCGCTGGCAACCGCAGGGCTCTGCAAAGGGTCGTGCGAACTGCCCGCCACATTGTTGGAGGTGAGCTTCTCTCCCTCCAGGATATCTACACCAGGCGGTGTACAAGGAAAGCCGGAGGATTATCAAAGACTCCAGCCACCCGTCCCACAGACTGCTCTCTGTTGCCCTCAGGGCGTTTCCGCAGCATCCGATCCCGCACTAGCCGACTGAGGGACAGCTTTTTCCCTCAGGCTAATGAACAGTCACAAATAACTCACCTACACCACACTCCCACTCACACAACATGCCATGCACTGCACTTTAATACAGTTCAACTGGACTACACGCACACACTGCACTAACACAACCTATCTGCTATCACTGGACACCATACAATGCACATCCACGACACTGCATATGCATAATCTGTTGCACCTTTGCACAACTATCTGCTGCTCAACCAATCTGCTGTTAATTTATAATCTGTTGCACCTTCACATTATTATTACTATGTATAGACTACATAATGTATAGATAGTGTACATAATGTAGATGTGCACATACGGTGTATAATGTGTAGTTGATAATTAAGTGTCTTTATAGTACACTATGTGTACTGAGTATATGTATGTGTATTTTGCACATTGTCTTCTGTACAGTCTGTAAATATGTACTGTCCATATGTAAAAAATTTTTGGTTGTTTTTGTTTTTTGCACTGTCTGGAGCACGCTCATAAGAATTTCACTCACCAAGGCACTTGTGCTGTGGTGATGTGACAATAAAAGTGATTTGATTTGATTTGATTTAGGTGGCATACAAGTAGGATATTCATATTGAGTATTATTAATATACTAAATATGTTAAAAGAGTCATGTAATATAATTACATTACTATCAGTTGATGAACAATTCATGATTTTTTTTTTTTTTATTGGTCTTATGAAGTATTCTAATTTGTTGAGATGGTGAATTGGTGGGTTTTTGTTTAATTGTGAGCCAAAATCATCACAATTTAAAGAACCAAAGACTTAAACTACTCCAGTCTGTGTGCATTGAATTTATTTAATTCACAACTTTCACAATTTGAGTTGAATTACTGAAATAAATGAACCTTTCCACGACATTAAAATGTATTGAGATGCACCTGTATTTGATAAATGCTGTTGATTAAACTTTATATTTATCAAAAAATCTTGAAAAATAAAGTGTATCAGCATTTCCACACAAAATATGAAGCAGCAAAATTGTTTTCAACATTGATAATAATCAGAAATGTTTCTTGAGAGTCAAATAAACTGTAATGATTTCTTTAAGATCACGTGACACTGAAAACTGGAGAAAATGATGAAGAAAATTACGTTTTTTTTATACGTAATTATATTTCACAATATTGCTGTTTTTTACTTTAGGTTAATCAAATACATTCAGCCTTGATGAGAAGATGATATTTATTTCAGAATCATTAATTGTTATGTTTCCAAACTTTTGGCAGATACTTTAATAATAATAACAATTCTATATACTATATCTTTTACGTAAGGAATAATTGACGACGGGCCTTTGAATTATTAGGAAAAATAAATAATTACACCTCGGGTGTGCATTATTTTCTAATAATTCAATGGCTCGAAGTCAATTATTCCGCTTATACTATGGTTGCCACACCTCCAGACATCGATCTGATGATATATTTCAAGGCATTCGACCGTTTTTTCTACTTCAATTGCTTTTGTGAGTAGGATTATTTATTCCGCATCTCTTCCAACGCCTCCCTTGCTAATTCCAAAACATAATTTTAAACCGTAACAGAGGCTTGAGCCATTGATAGCGGACTAATGCAGTTAATACAGTTAATAACCAAGCTATGAGAAAGAGAGAGAGAGAGAGAGAGATTAATGTTACCTCTGTGAGTCAGTGATCGGCAGCAATGTCTATAGTGAGACATTAAGTTAATTTTCTTCACGAACAGCGCCGTTGTTGTTACCTCACTTGTGAGAAGTCATGTAGTTTTTAAGTTCTTAAACTAATCAAATCAAATCAAATCACTTTTATTGTCACATCACCACAGCACAAGTGCCTTGGTGAGTAAAATTCTTACGAGCGTGCTCCAGACAGTGCAAAAAACAACAATTTAAATATGGACAGTACATATTTACAGACTGTACAGAAGACAATGTGCAAAAAAACACATACATATACTCAGTACACATAGTGTACTATAAAGACATACTTAGTTATCAACTACACATTATACACCGTATGGGCACATCTACATTATGTACACTATCTATACATTATGTAGTCTATACATAGTAATAATGTGAAGGTGCAACAGATTATAAATTAACAGCAGATTGGTTGAGCAGCAGATAGTTGTGCAATAATCATATGTTATTGATAAAAAAAAAAAAACGTGGTGCTAACTACATTAGCGCTTATGTTAAGGTGTGTGCAAACTATATGTGTCTGTGAGGGAGAGACCGAGAGTGGGAGAGTAGGCTATGTGCTTTGCGTACATAATAAAATGTAATTTTGTGGCAAAAACATGGACAAGATCTGTCGATTTTATCCTTTTGTTTACTGTATTTATTTGTTTGGCCAGTGTCGTTGTGGGTTTTGGTTATTTTTCTGTTGTAAGACCTTTGAAATAACAGAAATCAATTGGGAGAAGTGATACGGAACTGTAAAGTGGTCAAGAGAGCTGCCTGGAACTACGTTCGCCGTGCGTTTCCCTAAAAATAATTGCACACCTCAGAATGTTCGTCATCCAATCAGATTCAAGCATTCAACGTAGTATAATATAATATATATTGGTATCATGATTAAGTCATTATTTTTACAGGACAGTAGTATGTATTCTTACAGTAAAAGATATATATTTGAATGTGCTAATATATATATATATATATATATAATATAATAAGCATTTTTAACCCGATTTATTGAAGATGTAGATGTAAATTGTTAATTCTGTTCATGACACACTAAAACGGTACATGTTTTCTGGCATTGTCAATATTTCGAAGAGGTTATGGTGGGAGGTTTCTAGATTTATAAATGACAAAGTGTTTTGCAACTTTCTTTTACTATAGGAACATGTGTTATTATTTTTTTAACTATGACAAGAAGTTTTTGTTCTGTATTTGTACATGCTCCGTCTCGAGCAGGAGAAGAAAAATAATCGTAATGAAAACACAATAGAGGATTTTTGGACAAAAAATAATTTGCGACAAGCTGCGAATCGGGTCAGACCCCCATTCGGGGGTGCAAATTGGCCTTAAAATCGGGCTTAAAATCCTCCAGTGTGCGGCTAGCCTTAGGCTTTCAATAACTGCTGTTAGTTTCATTTCATTTTAGTTTTTTATTTCTTTGACATTTTTCTGTGCTGACCTGACCTGTGCTGGCAAAATGAGTCAGAATGTGCACTGACTAATTCTAAGCTACAGGCAAAATAAATGAAAAATGGCAGTTTTGATCGAATTTGAGTTTTTCACAAAAAGGAGTTCATTAAGCACTCTTCTAGCTATCCCAATGCTCCAAATAGTAATTAAGAATCTAAAATTATCTTTATTTGTACGTTTTTTGAGAGGAGTTCCTCTGCTCGCTTCTGGACGACTGCTGCTGCTTCTCAGCACAAGTTGTAGGTCTATTGTTGCAAAGCGCAGCATTCCAGCTTTGTGAATATTAATATCGAATTATGGATGACATGAGTCCATACCAGTGAAATATGATTTTCAAACCCATGCTGATAAAAACAAAACGATCGTGCTGACTTTAATTTTGTATTACGTTTGAGCAGTTCCTGGATTATGAGGCTGAATCAACATTCCTCCGCAATCTGCAAAGATGCATTAAATCAGACAAAGTGGTTTAATAAAATATGTTTTGATCTTGACAAGTAAGAATATTTTAACACATTGGTGACTGGGGCATCCGGTGGAGAAAGTACAGACATGCAGACATACATAGGTAATAGACAAACAAGGTAATAGAATGAAATATAACGCTAATAATAAACAGAATAGATAGACAATATATATATATATTATAGCTATATGGTAATTAAATATAGATAAAATATAAATAATTATGAATTATGCAAATAATTTAGGGAGTTTTGTACAAAATAGAGAAAATAGAAATAATTAAGAATGTGCTATTTTACAGATGAAAAGTTTTGAGAAATGATGCACAGATGTTCAGTCCTGATATGTCAGGCTATGTATTGTTCAGGTGGAATATAGCCTGAGGGAAAAGGCTGTTCTTATGCTGTTCAGTGATGATTCATCAGTGTCCAAATGCAAGAACAGAAACAGTGTTTTCGTATTGAAGGCCAAAATAGATCTCAATTAGGCTAATTCATGTGCATGCATGCTCGTTTTCTTCTTTGTAAGATAGAAGAATTGATGGAAACTGTAATGCTTGAGCTCACAAAAAGTTTATCGTGCGCACGCATTAGTTTTTTTTATCTCATGCGAAACGTTTCTCGTGCGCACGCGAAAGTCTTTTTGTTTTTTTTTGCAAATGCCCCTCTAGGGGCTCCGTAGAAGTCTTAAATGGACTAGTAGTAGTTATATTGATTACGTCAGTGATATCAATGATAGTTTTTTATTTTTGACCTTTCTGAAGCTTGAAAGTCCCTGACCGCATTCACTTGGATTGAATGTTTGGAAAAGGGCAGCTTATATATTCTGCTAAATGTCTAAATGATATACATATACGTATACATATACAGATCATACACACTTCTCCTTCCTATATATAAATACTATAAGATAGGATAAGTGTGTATCCTTATGGTTTGACTCCTTTACAGTTAATTATAACTATGTATTATTAGGTTATCTGTAATTAGATTATCTATAATCATATGTTGTGCCAAATTCATAACTAATCCTTACATTTCTCTCATTCCCTTTTTTTTCTTTCTTAACCTATTAGAGAATTACTGGAGCAAGTAGCTGAGTTTGAGAGGACTGATTTCAAAGCCAACAGCAAGGTAAGCTCATTGCCGGTCTTGACATGATGCATTAGTCTCTGATAGGTGTAGTCAGTTATTTTTGTAGCATATTATATATGACATATACTGCCTGCACAGAATTCACACATTTGCGCAACGGACTTGGATTTGCGAGCCACCAAGACTACCGCCCAAGCCATAGGAAGGTCTATGGCCAGCCTGGTAGTGCTCGAGTGCCACCTGTGGCTCACGCTGACGGAGATTAAGGACGCGGACATGGTCTCCTTCCTTGATGCTCCAATTTCCCCCAGCGGCCTCTTTGGACCTGCGGTGGAAGGATTCGCTGAGCGCTTCACAGAAGCACATAAGGCACCACAGGCTATGCACACTTCCTGCCCAAGCGCTCCAGCCCAGCAGCTGCTCAGAGTCGCCCCAGGACTGCGCCGACTCAGCAGCCTGCGAAACCTGCACCTGCCGTTTCCGCCCCTCAGCCTGCTAGTACTCAGCAGCCGCGAGGGTGTTCACGCTCAGCCAGACGCCACCCCCCTCCGAAAGACTCACATGAGAGCGTGATAGCGCCAGAACGCGCTCTGGCCATTCAGAAACTCGCGGCCACCTTCAAGAGCGACACCGCTCGCCCACTCAAAGTGTTTCAGAGAATGCTGGGCCTTATGGCCGCAGCATCACCAGTGTTACAGCTGGGCCTGCTCCGCATGCGCCCCCTTCAACGCTGGTTGAAACCACGGGTTCCACACAACGCATGGCGTCATGGACGCTTGCATATCAGGGTGAATCAGGCCTGTGTAACAGCCCTGACCCCCTGGAAAAACCCACGGTGGATGAAGAAGGGCGTGGCCATGGGGTTGGTCCACACCAGGAAAGTTGTCACGACAGACGCCTCCAACACAGGTTGGGGGGCGCTGTGCGAAGGCAAACCGACCTTCGGCCATTGGTCGAAGGCGGAGAGCGGCTTCCACATCAACTGCTTGGAAATGCTAGCAGTTTGTCGGACCTAATAGGACGCCATGTGCTGATTCGCTCAGACAGCATGTCCATGCATGACAGCATGACAGCATGTCCAATCACCAGGGAGGTGTCTCCTCGAAGCGCCTCTTTATTCTGGCAGAGCGCCTTCTGGAATGGGCTCAGCTCAACCTGCGCTCGCTGAGGGCAGCACACCTGCCGGGCAGACTGAACCAAGGAGCGGATATTTTATCTCGGAGCAATGTCCCCTCAGAGGAGTGGATGCTCCATCCGCAGGTGATTCAGAAGATCTGGAAGACCTTTGGCAAGGCAGAAGTAGACCTTTTCGCCTCCAAAGACAACTCACACTGCCCAACTTATTATTCGAAGGACAGGGACGCGTTGGCCCACGACTGGCCCAACCTCCTCCTTTATGCATTTCCCCTGATCGCCCTGCTTCCACAGGTCATCAGGCATATCAGGGAACAGGGTCACAAGGTGCTATTGGTGGCCCCCTTGTGGAGGAACCAACCTTGGTTGTCAGAGCTGACTCAGCTACTGACAGCAGCCCCCTGGCCCGTGCCGGGATCTCCTCTCTCAGGCGAACGGAACAATATGGCACCCTCGACCCGAGCTGTGGGCTCTCTACATTTGGCCGCTCAACAGGAGCCTACTGGCCTCCCAGAGCGAGTGTTAAACACCATTTCTGAGGCTAGAGCCCCGTCTACGAGACGCCTCTACGCCCTTAAGTGGTCTGTTTTCTCCACTTGGTGCCTCAACCGTGGTGAAAACCCCTCTACCTCTGAGTTAGCGGTGGTTCTGTCCTTTCTGCAGGAACTGCTAGATAAAGGACGTTCTCACTCTACGCTCAAGGTGTTCGTAGCATCTATAGCGGCCTTTCATGCCCCTATAGCGGGCCAGTCGGTAGGCAGAGACAACTCAGTTGTCCGTTTTCTGAAGGGAGCCAGGAGGTTGAATCCACCTCGGCCCCTTACTGTCCCTACATGGGATCTGCCCACTGTACTGAGGGCCTTGAAAGGCCCTCCCTTTGAGCCGCTACAGTCTACGAACCTCTGGTCACTTTCGCTGAAAACTGCTCTGCTACTAGCACTAGCGTCGGTTAAGCGAGTTGGAGACCTGCAGGCGCTCTCTATTAGCCCTGCCTGCCTGGAATTCGGGCCTAACGACTCCAAGGTCGTCCTGAAACCAAGGCATGGTTACGTACCTATGGTACTTTCAACCCCGTTCAGAGCTCAGGTCATCACGCTCTCCGCGCTTCCTCCGTCTGAGGAGGACCGGGAGTTATCCTTGTTATGCCCTGTCAGAGCTCTGAGAATCTACTTTGAGCGTTCCGCCCCTTTTAGGCGTACGGAACAGCTCTTTGTTAGCTTCGGTAACCGCGCCAAAGGGCATCCGGTCACGAAGCAGAGACTCTCTAAGTGGATAGTGGATGCTGTCATGCTGGCATACTTTTCTTTGGGCCTGCAATGCCCCATTGGAATACGAGCCCATTCGACTAGAGGCATCACCTCGTCACGGGCGTGGTCTAGCGGTGTGTCCATTACAGAGATTTGTGCGGCGGATGGCTGGGCCACTCCATCCACATTTGCTAGGTTTTATAACCTGGACATACCGGCCTTACAGGCCAGAGTCCTCTCTGCTTAGATGAGCTTGTATACATATGCTGTGGGAACAATCCTGTCAGAGATTTCTTGACCGCAATGCACTCAGGCTCTCTGATTGGCACCCTGCATACTCCGGTTAACTGAGTATACAGGAGTCATATGGAACGATCATCCAGGCCGAGCATGACCTCTATGAGTTTAGCTCGCTTTAGCCTGAAGTATACAACTTACTTCCCTATGGGCATTTATGCTTATGGAGGTATATACAGTCGTTCATCTACCCTAGCACGGCGTGATTAAATTCAGTTCCCATATGCATCTTTACAAGACGCAGTACGAGTGGAGTATCGACAGGGAACGTACTCGGTTACTGTCGTAACCTCGGTTCCCTGAGATACGGAGCAGTACTGCGACTTTGCCCGTGCCAGGTAGCTGCACGACTCAGTCGTCGCTTCAGTCGAAGTAAACCTGAGGATCCTATGGCGAAACGACCGCTTATATAGCCAGATCCCCCGCCCATTTTGGCGGGATCTGGCGGGTATCGTCGCCATAGGTTCGTGCAGCTCTGCTGCCAACCCATTGGTTCATTTTTTTACCACTGCACGAACCAATAGTCGTGCAGTTTCACTGCGTGATTGAATAAGACTTCAGTTCAGGAGAAAAAAGGCTTTTTCCCATATGCGTCTTTACAAGACGCAGTACTCGTTCCGTATCTCAGGGAACCGAGGTTACGACAGTAACCAAGTACGTTTTTGTGCATTTGACTGGTTTTATTCATTTTGAGGAATACTGAATTCTGTAAATACATGTACATATTTAGTCTAGAACTACAGTAAGCATCATGTTCACACATTACACACAACGCCTCTGCACTTACTCCTGATTTATCTCAGCATGGCAATATGAGAGCAGTCAGTCAAGACATGGGAAACAAAGTAACTCTTACTTATTTGAAAAAAGTATAGTTTAATAAAAGTAATCTGATTACGTAACTTGTGTTACTTGTAATGCTTTACCCCCAACACTGGTAATGCTAATCTTATAATGATAGCAAATAAAATGTTCAAAACATAACTTCCTTTAAAATTCCCTTAGTATTCCCTTAGGGTTCAACTTAAAGATTATGTATTTAAATTTAAAGAGTTTATTTAGCATTTTTTTAGAAGGACCATAGATTAGGCATATCAATGGCTTCAAAGCTAATAAACCACAACACTCAATTTTTTATTTGATATGATTTTCATAAAAATGACAGTACTATATGACAGTACAATGTCTGTTCATGGTGAACTACATTAAGCATCTATTTTATTTGCTTTTAGGTAAATCAGGAGTCTAGTAGGCCAAAATTAGCACCACTGAATGAAGGGGGTCTGTCTGAACTACTCAATAAGGTATTATTATTTGTATCTATTTATTTTTTGAACAAATCAAATATGTACACAGGTTCTGTATATAAAGAAGTATTTTTTTTACTTACTTTTTTTAGGAGATTTCCAGACTACAAGAGGACAATGACAAACTGAAAGCTAGACTCAAAACTTTGGAATCTCAGGTGAAGAAATGGTGATCATAATAATATTAATAATGTTTAACAAAATGTTTTAAAAACTAAGAATGACTGTACTAAATTGGTAAACTTGATATATACTGTGGTCCCTGAAACTTGTTTTTTTTTTTAATGAAAAACCAAGATATATATATATATATATATATATATATATATATATATATATATATATTTTGCTTTAAATGTGTGCTTGCATTTAAATAAAAATTTAAGAAATTTAAATTGTATATTTTGTATCTAATGCAATAACACTAAGACATTTTACATTTTGACAGTGTCTAAATAGATTTTGGGGCCCTTTTATTGTACATTATTTTGTGTGTTGCCTTTATAACTGCTGTATTGTAGGCCATGAGTGCTCTGGATGACAAATCAAAAGCGGAGAGAGCCTTGAAAGACCTTCAGAAGAGCCAAGGAGATCAACAGGTATAAAGGCCCAGGCAATCTCTTATGTCAGGGCAGGGCCGGCTGTACAGGGGTACTAGACGGTGCTCAATTCCCTCAAACAAAAGCAAAAGCAATTAAAAGATCTGCTCAACGCTGCAAAAACACGTTGGATAGTTTGCCAATGTAGCCAATCAAAGACATTCAGTGGGGCAAATAAGTATTTGATACACTGTCGATTTTTCAAGTTTTCCCACTTACAAAAAATGGAGAGATCTGTAATTTTCATCGTAGGTACACCTCAAATGTGAGAGATAGTCAAAAAAAAAATCCAGAAAATCACATTGTATGATTTTTTAAATATTTAACTTCCATTTTATTGCATGAAATAAGTATTTGATCACCTACCAACCAGCAAGAATTCTGGCTCTCAGAGACCTGTTAGTTTGTCTTTAAGAAGCCCTCCTATCCTCCACTCATTACCTGTATTAATTGCATCTGTTTGAACTCGTTACCTGTATAAAAGACACCTGTTCACGCACTCAATCAATCAGACTCCAACCTCTCCACTATGGGCAAGACCAAAGAGCTGTCTAAGGAAACTAGGGACAAAATTGTAGACCTGCACAAGGCTGGGATGGGCTACAGGACAATAGGCAAACAGCTTGGTGAGAAGGCAACATCTGTTGGCGCAATTGTTAGAAAATGGAAAAAATTCAAGATGACTGTCAATCTCCCTCGGACTGGGGATCCATGCAAAATCTCGCCTTGTGGAGTATCAATGATCCTGAGAAAGGTGAGGGATCAGCCTAGAACTACACGGGAGGACCTGGTCAATGACCTGAAGAGAGCTGGAACCACAGTTTTAACGGTTACCATTAGTAACACACTACACCATCATGGATCCAGGCCCGTCTGAAGTTTGCCAAAGACCATCTGGATGATCCAGAGGAGGCATGGGAGAAGGTCATGTGGTCAGATGAGACCAAAATATAACTTTTGGTATAAACTCCACTCGCCGTGTTTGGAGGAAGGAGGAGGATGAGTACAATCCCAAGAACACCATCCCGACCATGAAGCATGGGGGTGGAAACATCATGCTTTGGGGGTGCTTTTCTGCAAAGGGGACAGGACAACGCCACCGTATTGAGGAGAGGATGGATGGGGCCATGTATTGCGAGATTTTGGCCAACAACCTCCTTCCCTCAGTAAGAGCATTGAAGATGGGTCGTGGCTGGGTCTTCCAGCATAACAATGACCCCAAACAGACAGCAAGGGCAACTAAGTAGTGGCTCCGTAAAAAGCATTTCAAGATCCCGGAGTGGCCTAGCCAGTCTCCAGACCTGAACCCAATAGAAAATCTATGGAGGGACCTGAAAATCCGTGTTGCCCAGTGACAGCCCCAAAACCTGAAAGATCTGGAGAAGAACTGTATGGAGGAGTGGGTCAAAATCCCTACTGCAGTGTTTGCAAACCTGGTCAAGAACTACAGGAAACGTCTGACCTCTGTAATTGTAAACAAAGATTTCTGTACCAAATATTAAGTACGATTTTTCTATTGTATCAAAAACGTATTTCATACAATATAATGGAAATTAATTATGTAAAAATCATACAATGTGATTTTCTGGATTTTTTTTTAGATTCTGTCGCTCACCGTTGAGGTGTACCTTTCAAACCTTGAAAAATCGGCAGTGTGTCAAATACTTACTTGCCCCACTGTATCTGTTGATTTCTTCAACGAAATGGCCAATCAGAGAGTTTTTTCAGAATTCACTCATCACCTGAGTTTTGCACACTCGTGAATCATCTCATGACTAAGATGCAGACGCGATGTAAATAAGAGATTTATTGGGTAGTTTAGAGAGCTTGTTTATAAAGGAACTTTGTGAGATCGCGATGAACTTTGATGACTGATTATTTCAGTGATATTTTTTTAAACATATTTTTGTATCTTTTATATAATTAAGATATTTGTATAAATGCATTATTATAATTTTATCAATAAGCGATTTAGATTTGTAGATGCCTTAACCTACCCCCAAATCTAAACCTACCCATTTTACAGCAAATATGCATTTGTATCATTTTATTAATAAGCAATTTAGACTTAAGACCCTTAAATCTAAACCTACCCATTTTATAGCAAAAATAAAATGCAATTGACTGAAATATGCAAGAAAATAAACATTTTTGTAACAATATATAGCATGAAAAAATTAGTTATAGTCGCTAATCCAACTCCTACATCTAAACCTAAACATAGTTATTTCTGTACAGTATAAGAAAAACATGACACAGATAAATGCAATTACAATCATTTATTTATTGCAAAAATGTCAAAAGCACTAACATTACCAAAAGTAATTCAAATAACGAGGCGTTGCAGTCGCAATCCTCTGGCAGAATAAAGCAGGTTTGTGTGAGGTGCAGAGCAGAATTTATGTTGTAAATCGCTGAAAATATTATATCCAGATTATTTTCCTGATCTTCTCGCTCTCATTGAACTCGTGAAAGGTGCGTGCTCGCTCGCATACATTATTCACACCTCACCAGAAACACGGCATGTCGCAATCTGTGACGAAAGCGGGCGAGAGCCAATGAGCGTTTGATTATCGCGTCGTAAAACATATTGTTTGAAGCGGCAACATTTTAATTCTTAATGAGCGCGGGGCTTTGAGGCTTGGATTTGGGTCTGTTTCTCGCAGTCGTATGGATTCTGAAGATCTGGATTACAGAGAACAATTAAACATTATTTCATTTCGTAATTATGTTGCGGCTTTGGTGTTTTTATAGTTCTATTGTCACTCACAGCATGTCGGAGAAAACCGTTTTAAACATGGTAAACATGACAAGTAAAGGTTAAACGGTTTCAAATGTTATTTATTTTAAGGTTTAAAGTGAAGTCTTGTTTAAAATTATGTAGGCCTATTATTAGAAATGAGCTGGCAGCAGAAAATCACACAACAAAACAAAATGTTATAATTTCATATTAACTAAACAATTTAATGATGCAATGACAATTAATAATAAAATTAATGCCGCAATTTCAATATTAATAAGGATTAATTTTTAGATGTCAACAATACGTCAGTTTTGTAAGTTTAAATGCTGAAAATACGCAAGTAAATGTACGTTTTATATAACCACATTTTACGTAGAATACATACGAATTGTGAGATCATGTTGGAAATTTTTGTTTTTCTTGCCCCCCACTGACTTAAGATTCAAATGTCACCCATGGGCCCAGGTATACTTGTTTTTCCATGTTCCGCTCTGTCTCGGTACCTGTGTTCACGCAGATTTTAAAGTATAATCAAACGCGGATGAACAAATTCGACACGCGCAGTACCACTTCGTCCGTGCTGTTGTATGCAGATCGTCTGCACAGACATCAAAATTGGGCTGCATGTGGACGATGTGTGCGGTTTCCGCAGACACTTCTGGTGATGAAAATTGTGTAATGTGGAACACGGACTGTCGGAGTATAATTTGGGCTTTAAATACTGTGTATCACTGACTGAGCCAAACTGGCAATTTTAGACTGTTTGTAATATGACTTACTTTTTGTTGTTTATGAGTTTTAGTTTTTTTCTCACCTCTTTTTTTATATAACTTTGTTTGGCTTCATGGAAACTCTGTGGTATGTGCGGTTTTAATTGTATTGCAAAGTGTACATTATGATGATATATGCCTGTACATAAAAAAAATTGTGAATTGTACACTGCAGTATAATGACAACATATTTACAGTCATTTTCTTTAATAGTCTGCTGCAATACATGCTCAGGAGATAACAAATCTGGAAGGCACAGTTGCAGCAATGCAGGCTGACTTTGAAAAGACCCTGAATGCCAACGTTGCTTCTCAGAAAGACCTGCAGGACTGCCTGGTATCTGCCAAACATGACCTGCTCCGTGTCCAGGAGCAACTTTCTCTTGCTGAGAAGGTACACTTATTTAGCACTCTAGCACTTATTAGACACTAATCTGAATTTCTGATGGTTCACACTGAAATCACATTGCAAAAAACAGATACATATTCAGTTTATTTCCACATATGAAAGTAAACTTTAACCTATAATAACTGTTGAAGTCTCCTTTACAGACCTATTTGATTCATTATTTCAAATAATTGATTTACTTGATTAATGAAGTATCACTAATAACAGTAATTATTATAGTTCATATTTATAAATGTATACGTTTATAAATATATAAGTGAAGGTTGATGTGTTTGATGAATCATATTATGTTTATTTACCCATTAAGGAACTGGAAAAGAAATTTCAGCAAACGGCTGCTTACCGCAACATGAAGGAGATACTCACTAAAAAGAATGAACAGATTAAAGATCTCAGAAAGAGATTACAAAGGTACTGTTTTTCTATTATCACCATCAAAGAAATGTTGTGAGAAACTGCCTTTGATTTAAGTTAAATATATTTATGAATTTGTTTTATGCCTCAGGTATGAATCAGATGAGTGAATTTTAACCCACAAGAACAGAAATGAAGAGGTCAACAAAGATTACCACTACTGGATCTGATATATCAGTTACAATTTGTACGGTTTACGGTGGATTAGAAATATTATTTGGACATTCACACTGCAATTACTTAGTTATTCATCACCTCTCTGTATTTTCAGTATTTACAGCTGCTTACCTGAAAGGAAGCAAGTACCCTCATATATTTTGTGGGTTCACTTTGCTTAGGAGGATATGTATTGCCAATAGCTTTGCTCCCTTGTTTACTGGAAGAATACAGCTCGACACTCTTGTCAAACATTGTTTCAAAGAACTACATAACTGCATTATAATAAAAAAATAATTATTTCTGTTTTATGTTTGTATGCATACATTAATCTACTAGCAGCTTTAGCAACAAGTAAATAACCTATACAAACATTTGTCTGTATATAATTGTATTATTAAGAACAACCCTTTGGCATAAAGAGATATACATACATACATATATATACACATACATACATATATACATACATACATGCATATATATACACACACATACATACATGCATATATATACACACACATACATGCATATATATACACACACATACATACATACACACACATACATACACACACATACATACACATACACACACATACACATACATACACACACACATACATATACACATACATACATATACACATACACACATATACACATACACACATATACACATACATATACACATACACATATATACACACACATATATACACACACATATATATACACATTCATATATAGGGTTCGTACACATTTTTACCAACAAATTTCCATGACTTTTGAGACAATATTCATGACCTAATTTTACATTATTTTACAATAAGAATAAAAATCTGTTCAAATTATCATAGCATGTTAACTAAAATGAATGACTATTAATACTATTGTTTGCTTTTTTGTTCTAGTACAAGCTTAAACTGCGCCAGATGTGAAGGTCCTTGCAATCCGAAATTTTCGCACGCAAAAACGCATACAAAAATCTTTGACTCGGTGTGTAAGGACCTTTACTCCACACAGAGAACATATCACATCACTATTATCATTTATTTAACTCAGTTAAACGCAGGGACAGAACATAAAAGTATGGGGGGGGGGTGCAATTATATATATATATGTAGGGCCCTATGAAATCCGTTTTAATTTTTCCCAAATTCCATTTAATTTTTTTTCTAAATTCATTTTTTTCCGTTTCAATTTTTCTAGATTCCGTTTTTTTCCGTTGTCATTTTATGGACTCGTTTTTAATGATCAAATTCAATTGTATTTATCAAAAAGCATGTCTAATTAATTAAAATCATGAAACTTATACAATTTAACACTAATTTATTAAAAGTGTAACAAAAATTACATGTTTTGGGCCGTATGAAATGTTATATATTTTTCTCACCTTATGTTTTATTGTTGCCAAATTCTGTTTTAGCTCATCTGATTATTTGAATGCATACAAACATTTATTTTTTACTCTTACAGTAGCCTTATGAATTGGTTTTTTTTTTTTTGAAATTTGACTGTTTATCAGATTAAGGCATGAAACATCGATTTAATTTATATTTTAATGAATGAAAATTAAACATTTACATGTTGAAAAATAAAGGGGATTTAGCCTACTATTAAAAATAAAATATTTTGTGATTATGTCTTAATAAAATTTTATTATTTTTCAACACTAGTAGTTGACGTGTTTTTGAAGTAGAACTAAATTTCATTGTTTGTAGGGACAGACAGATGCAGATAATTAAAACATGCACATTTCATCTCTTTCTCTGTCACTCTCAAAATGGGCATATTTGAGAAACAAGTCGAGTAGTTTGCTTCACTGAATATAATTGTCGGTCATTTAACATTTCTTTCGTAAAACAGTTGACTAAACATCTTACCTCGCTCTCTTTTATTAATCTGACGCTTCGTCGCGCGCTCAGCATCTGTGAACGCTAAACTCCGCCTACTTTGATTTGACTTTGACATTGACGAGCGCTGTTTGCCTGCTGAGGCAGAGCAGACTTTTAAAGCTTTTTTTGTCATCTTAACAAGAGCGCTGCGTAATCGAGGACAGCAGATGCTCATGTAGGCCTATAATTATCTTTATTGAAGTGAGTTAGGTTTAAATCGCCGTCAAGCATTAATTAACGATATTTGTTGTTGCAATTTTACACATAATAATCCACGATGATCACAGTACACAAAACTGAAATTGCACGTCAAAATAACACAGTCAATATTTTTTGAGATTTTTTATATAGATTTTATTTTAGTCAAGTGGTGATTTAAGAAGGCTAAATTGATCAAACATAATAGGCAAACTCACTGTCTGCAGCTGGCCGATTGCTCAAAAGCTACTTTAAAAACAAAAACTTGAATTTAATAAACAAATACATTTTCCAAACATATTTCTAAATTAACTTAATAAAGAAACGAAATACGCTTTGCCATTAAAAATGAAACTTAACTATTTTAATGGCTAAACAGCAGCTGTGTAATGGGGAAGAGAGAAAGACATGGGCTCCAGTCAGACTCGGGAAGGTAATTCATATAATCTGCTGAACAAGGATTGGACTGGAGCGTATGTTTGAGGCCTGTGCAGGATTCTACTGAGCTTGTTTGATACCAAAGTCAATTTGGTACTCGCAAGGCGGCTTTATACGGACGCCATTTGGACATGACTGAGCGCAGTGGAAACCGCCTCTGCAGCGCACGAGTACAGAACAGCTTAAAAAGACGTGCAAATGAAGGCTACATTTTAGTGACAATGCAACAATGACCCGATTAGGCAGGTGACAATTCTGACAACTGTACCAAAATGCCAGAGAAAGACTTGTATCGCACCGTGCAGCTCTTTAGTGCAGACGAGAGAGAGACTAATAGTATGCTTTGTGGCACATAAAAATGATTTATTACCCTCATAAAAATATCCCCCCAAACTGGACACCTGTTTGTACAGCCCCCACCCTTCCGTCTCCCCCACGTGGTGATCTTAGCAGGGTAATACCACGTGGGTTTTTAGACCACGTGGGTTATCTGATACGGGGGAGGTGTTGTGACATGTTTTTGTGTGTTTAAACAATAAAATGTGAAACTGTGTAAAATAGGAAGAAAGGGTAGTTTTTATTCAAGTTTTTCATACACATACATGTGAAGGTACCGTATATACACGTAAAATTTGCGATATCTATTTTTCCAGAAAGTATTAAGATACAGGTAAAAATCTAGGTTTAGTCTTATCTTACAAATGAGAAAATAAATAAAAATGCGTCAGACGCGTTTGTTAAAACTAGTAATATTGTAATTCAAAAAGCAGTTAGTTCGACAGAGTTAAAGAAACAATACGATATCAATGTAAATAGACAGAAGCGTGTTACAAGGAAAGCGGGTAAAACGAAGGTAAAAAGCTTCATACATTTACCGAGAATCTAAAACAAGACAATCTCAGAGACGTTTGTTAAAACGCCCCGCAGTCAAAAGATAGTCACGGGGTTGTTGTACGGAAAGTTAAACGAGAGATTGAGTCCTTATCGCATTCGCGGTGTCCATGGAGAGGTCCGTACGCGTCGACGGTCAAGCTCGAAATGAGTTCCCGAACACAGCGGGGCAGACCACGCCTACGTCCCACCCCCTAGATCCGGAGGAGGAGGCACCAAAACGGGGATTTAAAGGAATTAAACCATGATATGTTTAAAAATGTTAGAAGTTATTTTTAATAAGTATTTTAACATGTCTTAATTAATTAACCCATTCAACATCATACACCTAAAACATGTATAGCTTGAATGCATTGTAAGTCGTTTTGGATATAGGTGTCTGCTAAATGCATAAATAAATGCAAATCTTTTCCTAAGTCGCGGAAAAAAGTTGTTTTATTTGTTTCCTTTATTTACTAGTTGTTTTTTGTCAATATTACAAAACGTTATAACATTTAAAATGTACGATCTGATATAAAACCAAATATTTTGACACGCTTAAGACTTCTAGACTTATATAATGTGGTATATGGTGCGTGCGTGTGTGGAGACATTGAAATGCGAAACCGTGTTAAATGGGGGAACAACGTTTTTTATTAAAGTTTTTTTTTTTCCATACAACAATGTCACGGAAAACTTCAAAACAAGAAAGTCTGAGTATAATTACAAATAAAAATAATAATTAAACCATTTAAAACTAGTTAGTTTGACAATGAAAATAAAAAATCTAACTTTTAAGACAGAAGTTGTGTCACATGAAAAGGTGGGAAACAAGGAAAAATAACAAACGCACATTCAGCCGTTGTCCAAAAAGAAGGTAAGCTCAGAGGCGTTTGTTAAAACATATCTACTGTAATGAAATCTAGCTTGTAGTTTATCAATCGGTTCGCTGAACGGAAAATGTAAACAAAAGAAAAAAGTCCCAAACGGTGTCGGTCGACATGTCAATTTCAAAACTCTGAATGGCGAGACATACGGTTCCAGGTAAATCAAGCCTACATCTCGCCTCTAACACCGGAGGTTAAAGTAAGGAAAAACTTCAAAACAAGAAAGTCCGAGTATAGCATTTATAAAAGAGTGCAAAAATAGACAACGTAAACCAAATAAGAGTCAAACCGCGTAATAGAAAACAATAAAGACAAAGAAAACTAGGATTTGAATGTGGATAAGCTAACAAAGGTTAACTTGGTTTATATTAAACAAGTTTTAATATAAAGAAAATGCGACGTATATACATGTAAAAATAAGCAATGTTTTTATTTTCCAGAAAGCGTTGTTTAAAATTAGGTAAAATACGGTGTAAGAAAACAAATAAAAATGAAGACAGGTTATTTAAACAACTAAGACAATATTAACATTAAATAATATAGAGTAACCTTACTTACTGTGGTATAAAATAAATATCAAGCCGTTAAAAAGATACGTTTGTCAGAAGTTTGTAATATTACAATTTAAAACTAGTTAGTTTGACAATGAAAATAAAAAAATCTAACTTTTAAGAAGACAGAAGTTGTCACAAGAAAAGGTGGGAAACAAGGAAAAATAACAAACGCACATTTATCCGTTGTCCAAAAAGAAGGTAATTTCAGAGGCGTTTGTTAAAACATATCTACTGAAATGAATATATACGTTATAACAGCTAAAACACAGGTATGCACATACAAATATTTAACAGGAATGAAACCAAATCAATAACTCTCTGATTTTCTTGCCATAAGACTTGTTATCATTTGAAACACGCGTGCAGCATGTAAACTTTTTTTACATCACACGAGATGCAGATATTTCATCTCAAGCAGTGCAACGAAGTTTGAAGACGATCGTGTTAATATCACATTTCACACAGCACAAGATGCGAGTGAAGTTTTTGTGTAGGTTTTTAGTCAGACGATCAAAGCAACTCAATTTATGACACAGGCCTATGAGTTTTGGAGGAAGCGCAGAGGTGTAAACGCACACACATACGCACACGAGCGCTGGAACGGTTCACCGTCCGGTCATGGGATGCATGCCCTATTGAACCTTGTTTTATGACAAACATCTGCTGAATTTAAAAATTTGGTTAAGTTTTAGAAAATAAAGTACATTTAATAACGGAGTCATGTTTACAGAACTGGTGAATGTGACTTCAAGTTGAAATTTAGGATGAAATGAGTCAGATAAATAATGAGATGATACACAAACTTAAATACATAAAGTTGTTTATTTTAATAAAAGCCTCTGATGTAGGAAATTTATGTTAAATTTGACTTGATTTAGTATCTAATTTTGTTATTTATTTTTTCACTCATATAAGAGAGACCATAGGGCACCTTGTGTCACATAAAAGTGATTTATTACCCTCATAAAAAATCCCCCCAAACTGGACACCTGTTTGTACAGCCCCCACCCTTCCGTCTCCCCCACGTGGGGATTTTTAGTTCACGTGGATTTTTAGACCACGTGGGTTATCTGATACGGGGGAGGTGTTGTGACATGTTTTTGTGTGTTTAAACAATAAAATGTGAAACTGTGTAAAATAGGAAGAAAGGGTCGTTTTTATTCAAGTTTTTCATACACATACATGTGAAGGCACTATATATACACGTAAAATGAGCGATATGTATTTTTTCCAGAAAGCGTTGTTTAAAAAGAGGTAAAATGCAGTGTAAGAAAACAAATAAAAATGAAGACACGTTAGTTAAAACATATCTATAGTGAAATTAAATCTATCTAGGGGTCTAACATTAAAAGTTAAATAATTGAATTGTCTTATCTTACTACGGTATAAAATAAATAAAAATGCGTCAGACGCGTTTGTTAAAACTTAGTGATATTGTAATTCAAAAAGCAGTTAGTTCGACAGAGTTAAAGAAAAAAAATACGAGATCAAAGTAAATAGACTAGGAAAAGACATCAAGACGCGTTTGTTAAAACCTAGTAACATTACAATTTTAAACTAGTTAGTTTGACAATGTTACAAATACAAATCAAAGTAAATAGACAGGAAAAAAACGGGTAAAACGATTCATACATTTACCAACGATCTAAAAAGAAAGGCAATCTCAGAGACGTTTGTTAAAACGCCCGCAGTCAAAAGAAAGTCTGTGGGTCGCTGAACGGAAAAGTTAAACGAGAGACTGTGTGTCCGTGGAGAGGTCCGTGTACTACAGCGACCAAACTCAAAATGAGCTCCCGAGTACAGCGGTGGTAGACCACGCCTACGTCCCACCCCCCTAGATCCGGAGGAGGAGGTACCAAAACGGTGATTTAAAGGAATTAAACCATCATATGTTTAAAAAAAGGGGGTGTTGCGTATACAACATCTTAGCCTAGACCAAAAATACAAAAGGGACTTTGTGAGTTTGAAAAAACAGGTATTATTCTACAATAATGGCAGAAGCAACATTGCCTAAAACCCCCGAGAAGATTGTTGAGCTTGCTATGACTGATCTCACTCTAGCACCTAGGAAGATGAAACACGGACCGTGTCTGGCTACCTTCCTACACGAACCTATGGATAATGTTAAATGTGAGTTTCATTTATCCGGCAATCGTATTTGCGGTTACAACTTTGACAAAACCAACAGAGAGGTCAGATTGAGCACAACGGACAGCGATGAAAGAATCACCTACGACACCTGCGACGAACCCGACTTATTTTTTACCGTAAAAGACTGGTGTTTATTTTACAACTATGTTTGGCGTGATTTAAAAGACGGGTGCGACGATCCTCTATTCATAGGTGAATGGAACGGAGTCACACCCGGAATGCGATACAGAGTGTTGGGGGATCACGTCAACAAACATGCTGATGATTACATTTACATCCTTTGTAGCGACCACACAGAGGGTCTGCCTGAACGCGTATGGCCAATATCTGAGGAAGATCACCTCAAATACTATAGCATCAAATTCTTGTTTCGATGGAAAGATGTACCTGCGTTAGAAGATATATTCGGAAAGATCGACAAATTGTTTAAGTGGTGCGAAGCGTTTGACAGATACAACCACATAAAAGTAAGATTGTTTCACCCGGAATGGTGTGTGACCAGTCGGAGAAACGTTCACGTGGCTCCGCCTACATTCTATAATCATTAAATACAGAAGTCAGGACTCTCAGAGGATATAAACCTCGACCGTTAACGTTGGCAACATGTCCCAAGAAAATACCTCAGCGAGTCCTAGTCTTGTATGCGATGACGACGTAACCGCTACTGGATCGTCTACGGACAACAATGTATGGTTGGACAAAATTTGTACAGAACTTGTATACCACAATCTTGCATTCTTGGCAAAGTACAAAACCTCTCAAGCCGCCCCGACTGATACAGCAGGCACCGAGGGCGTCTCGGATGCGGTCGACGGATGCATCGGTGTGACGGGTCATAAAATCATTAAATCAGTTGTCGGTATCATTCTGGAACATCTCGTGGACAGACATCTGAAGAAAAATTGTTACGGCTGCGAAGTCGATCATCCTTCGCAAACGCAACATTCCTGTCTCTACGAGGCCCCTGCATACTATTTTCTCGGCTATTTTGAAGAACTGCGAGCTAAAGTGTGTAAACCTTCTCTAAAACTCATTCTGGCCCGAACCTTACGTAGGGGGAGTGGCCGTGTGAAGAAAGTTAAACGTACTAGTAAGAGACGCACGGTCGCAAAACGTTCACAACGTTCCCGTACGAGACGTGTAAAGAAACGTGTAAAGAAAATCCTCCGTGTCAAAAGACACCTGAATACTATTTTCTAAACCATGGCTCTATTCCACAATATGTCGGAGGAATGTATTAAATCTGAACTAGATTTATTTACAGTCCCTATGACCCAGACGTCTATTGAAAAAAATACATACGTCGAAATACCTCCTCTATCAGCGATAACGGATTCGTCACCGATATAATTTTTTATTGCGGGGACGGGCGAAGATTACATCGATCTAAATAATACCTTGATGTACACCAGGATCAAAATAACCAGACCGGACGGGGGTGATATAGCGGATGGTGCACCTGTCGGATTAATAAACTACCCCGGGGCTTGTATATTCTCCCAGGTGGATGTTTCTCTAGGCAACCGTCTGATAACACAGAGCTCCAGCACGTACCCTTATAGATGTTTGATCGAAGCTTTGATCAATTTCGACAGAGACACGCTCGAAAGCGTGTTTTCAGCAGGCTTGTTTTACAGAGACACGGCGGGTCACACAGATGCCACAAACCCCGCGGGACCAAATGTAGGGTTAATGAAGCGAGCAGCGTTTACAACCGCTAGCAATGTCGTAGAATTATTAGCCCCCATTCATAGTGACATTTTCTTTCAAGAAAAATTAATGTTGAACGGTGTGGATATAAAAATACGAATGACGAGGGGTAAAGACGAGTTCTGTCTGATGCGTGATGATGCTATAGCTTATAAACTCAATATAGTATCCGCATCTCTTTTTGTGAAAAAAGTCTCTGTTTCGCCGGGTGTTCGGCTAGGACACGCGCAGGCTCTTCTATCAACCACAGCTAAATATCCCATAGAACGCGTGTGTCTAAAGAATTTTTCGATCCCTCCAGGATCTCGCGTCTCTAATCAAGAAAATCTTTTTCTCGGGACGTTACCAAAATCTATCATTTTGGCAATGACAGAAAATGCAGCTTTTTCGGGGGCTTACGATAAAACCCCTTTGCCTTTAAACATTTTAATCTGGAATTTCTGGCTTTATATCGTGATGGAGTTCAAATCCCTTCCAAACCGTTTCAGCCGGAATATGAGAACGGAGCTGCCGTTAGGGACTTTTATCAACTCGTATTATCTACCGGAAGACATCTCAAAAATCAGGCTCTGGCAATAGATCAGCAGGATTTCCTCAACGGCTATACTCTCTACGGATTTAATTTATCACCCGACGAAGATTGTTCGAATCACGTATCGTTAACACGGTCGGGGAATATTAGATTAGAAGCCCGTTTCAGACAGCCTCTCGCAAGGTCCATAACCATTATCGTATACGCTATTTTTGATTCGATCGTTGAAATATCCAATCGAAGACAGGTGCTGGTCGATTATTACTGAGATGAATACCGTCCAACTAACGGCTGTTATGGATAAAATTACACGCAACACTTATTTTTTGGGTGTTCTTCCATGCGATTACCTACCTAAAACTCCATTAAAGAACTTACCGGCCATGGTTATTTTTAACACCGACCCATCCACAGAACCGGGGCAGCACTGGGTGGCCGTCTACATAAACAGCGATGGCGTTAGTTGTTTTTTCGACAGCTTTGGGGGAGCTCCTACAGATCCACGTTTTCCGAAGAACCTGTGTGATTTTTTAAAAAGCAATTCTACAAGTGTGGAATACTCTAAAAAGCAGGTCCAAGATTTCACATCAGATACTTGTGGACAGCATTGCGTGTTTTTTCTGTATCACATGTCAAAAGGACATGTTTATGATAATATTGTTAAAAAGTATTATGATAATCTGATTAAAAATGATGCTATGGTCGTTCGATTTGTAAAGAGATTGAAACCTCGTCTCTGTGATACATTGAATTGTATTCAGTGTGTGCAAATATGTAAATCTCTGTAATGTGTTTAATAAAAGGTGTTGTAATCACAAAAAGTCTCAATGTATGTACTGTATGAATAAAAGACAAACAATCAGACATTATTTATTTATTAACAACACACACGTTAATACAAATCTTTCAAACATTTCAAATTTTACAAACATGTTTACAAACAATATTAAAAAGATAACCACGCATTGGCATCAAGAGTCGGTGAATTAAATGTGTTTCCGACGGGGGTGATAAGATGTGACGTAGCCATGATCCTTTTACCTCTCCGTTTTTTCAAAGGGGTTGGTATCTCTGGCGACATCTGGTGGGTCTGTGTGATTGATTTCCCTTTGAGACCATCGATAGAGCGTTTAACTTGCGGGTTGTTTATGGTTGAAAAGGGTATATTTAAAACAGCAAAAGCATCCAGAAATTCACTCCAACCTCGAGGTCTGTATTCGTCACGGATCGTATGAGGCGCAGTTATACTTTTAACCAAGTCCAGCATGTGTGATCCATTAATTACACGTCCTCTAAATACAAATTCTCCAGTATTTGTCCATGTACACAATTGTTTGGCATTAGACATTTTATTCAAGATGAATTTGACGTTTTTTAAACTCCTTTGCGGTACATTGTGTAAGATTTCATCGACGATTTGATCTTGTACGTCTACAATGTTATTAGACGTTGGGGTGGGCGCGTTAACAGTTGTACCGCTACCATCTCCGTCCGGTTTCGGGAGTGTAAGAGTTAAAGTGTCACTTGCCAAATCACCCTGTTTTACTATCGTTAAAAATCGCTGCAAGACGTTGGAATAAAGTTTAGCTTTCCCGTACGTATCTAAATCAGACCTCTGTAATATGTTTCTTATAGCCACGTCCAAATTGTTCTCCACAACCTCTTGAATTGTCTCACGTGGATTGCCAGCTCTCAATTTATTCATCTGATTCTGAGGAATTACATAATGCTTTTCAGCATATTCCATTTCTATTGTTGTCTGGAGGTTATTAAACTGGTGATAAACGGGATGGCCACGCTTAACAGAGGGAGTAGAAAACCACCTCTTTGATTAATCATGCGTTTTTTTCTTTCAACATTTATCTTTTTACTTGCAGCGTATTTGATTTCCTCTTTTCTCTTTTTTAATCTTCGGAACTGCGCGTTGTTTAGAGGTATGGTCCCTCGGAGCACATTAAGAGCTATTTCGCATAAGGTTAGAATCAACTGATCTGACGCCGATTGCAAAATAACACGTCGTTGCTTCGACGAAGCCTTATATAGCAATTTTAAAAGAGGTAGGTTTTTACAAAGTCTATCACTCATTTGTTGTTATTTTTTCTGTACGTACACCACCTGATGATCTGAAAACAAACCCGATCTGAGACGAAAACGCTCCGGCGTTTTAGCTTTAAAGTCAATCAATAGGAATCCAAAAGGTTGATTGGTCGCGTCCTGATAACATTCCATGAAATATTTAGTGTTGCCGGGAAAAATCTGACGTCCTAAAACCATTATTTGCATCGCATCTCTCGGACTCTTGTACAAAATAATATATTGGGTGTTCAACGTAATAGTTCTACTGGTTTTACCTTGAAAAAACTGATTCTGAGTTATCAATATAATGGAAAATGATTTATGGTGTACATATTTTGTGAACGCTCGTGTGAGTTCGTCGTTCGAATAGGCTACTTCCATCAAATCATCGCAAATTAAAATAGATTTCTTATCGGGTGGTAATAAATTTTCATCCGTTAACGATTTTGGTATACCTTCGATAAATTTAATATCAAACAATGAAGAGAGTTCGTCATACAAAGGTTGCCAGCAACTTTATAAAAAAACTATGTTATCAATTTTTACATTGATCACTTTATCCGCATTACACAATAATTTTTTCACAAAGACAGTCTTCCCGCTGCTTGAAGGTCCGGAGATCACAGCTGAGAAGGGGAATTGCAAACGGAAGTCAAAACCTTCTTCAGCATACACATCATGAGATCTGGACATATTGTTAATATCCGTATGGTAATGTTGTGTAGTCAGACAAGAGCACGCGTTTGTCATAAACCACTTTGAACCTTTTCAAAACTGATCTATTATGTAATGTGAACTTCTTTTTATTACGTACAATAGTGTCTGTACGTGTGAGCAGATGAGTGATGTCACATAATTGTGGACCAGACAGACCATGCTTTCTAAGGTGACTATTTGAGCGTTTGAAGAATTGAGTGTGATACCCTTCGCTTTAAGAGTGACTTTGTTTTTTGCGGTTTTAAAACCGTATGATTTTGGACCGGTTGCCGCAAATTCCGTTATGGTATCGTCTGACTCAAGCTCGTTTGTCAGCTCACCGAGATATGAGCCTGTTTGAGGCATCCAATCGCCTTTTTTCGACGAAAAGATAAGACTGTCCGTATCTACGTAAAAAACGCGTGGTCCTAATTTGTCCATAAGTTTGTATAATTCCAAGCGACCATACGCAGTAGTGAAGGAAGCGATGAAGACATTAACATTGCATGCGGGGGCGGGGTCGTTGTCTGCATAACACCACTGAACTAGCGCCACAGAGTCTGACACGAATGCAAAGTGTTTAATGACATGACTATTTCCGAATATATAACGGGCGAAATCTTCAGGCTCCGTTAAAAGTTCCGCGGTAGGCAAATTACCTCTAAGCCCAAACCTTCCCCAATTTAAAAGATATTTATTTATAGATCTGCGTGCGGGGTTGAGAGATATTTTGTCAGTGTCGAGTTGAATTCCCTCCTTCTCGAAATAATCTTTGATGTAAGACTGTTTTTCTGCATCTGTCACTACGTGCGAGGGGAAACCCGAAGCCTCTTGTTTGAACTTGAGAAATGTCTTTACATAATCTCCGAACAATGTGTCTGACGTATGCGGAAAGTGCCAGACTTCCACAATTTTGACCATTGTATATCCTTTAACGATAGCGTGCGCGAGTTCCACAGATGTCCATACCCCTGAAATTGATCTTTCTTCATCACTGTGTTGACACCGCTCCTGTTGTTGTTTTTCTGCACATGTGCGACACAGCGCGAACAACAGTTTTCCCTGCGGTGATTTGAACGGGATGAGCGGGTGCAACAGTGCGCGAGGTGGTAGTACCGTACATTTAATAACCCCAAAATACGACTTGACCGGTTCGAAATCTTTTAAAATGATTTCGGGATGCCCGATCGGATAAGTTTTACGTGACTGTACGAAAGGGTACAGCGACGTAAAGTCCAAATATGATATGCACTCATCTTCACCAGTCTTATGGTAAAGTTTCAGAGCGTTGGTGCGGCCACCAAAAAGCGAATCCCTAGGATTAAGTCGCTCTGGTGCGCTGTAATTACTCATAAAAGCCATAGCATCGGTGTCGTTTTGTTTGGCTTTCTCCCACATACATTCCCAAATAGTAACCACTTTGAGATTGTAAGTGTCACGCAAAACGTTCAGTTTGTTATCAGACCGCCTTCTGAGTACACCGAAAGGTATTTTTGACACTGGATTTAATTCGCTAGGGTTAAAGCGACAGTTACAGCCGTGCCAAAAACACCCCAGAAATTCCAAAGCTATTCTGTCGTCGTTATACTCGTAATACCCATCCAGATGATAAGGACCGAATTTGACTTCGCCGTGATTTAACGCGTGATGTACGTCGACATTTTTGGTTGCTTTAATATATTCCAACCACTGTATTGACGGACTGGAATACGCTTTGTATTGATTAAGATATGCGTTTTTGGGCGTTAGGGCTATTGTGTCTTTGGTTAAAAAAAGAGTTTTATACACTTTCATGGCACAACCCGCAAGCGTCACACAACCGAATGGATCTACGTCTGTACACTCGATAAACTCCTTTCTATATTTTATACATCCCTCTCGCAACAACACAACGTCATTTTTGCAATACATTGCGAGTTGTTTTTTTAAATCAAATATCTGTCCTTCCACACTCTCATACCATTTGTCAAACTTTTCACGCTCGTGGTCGGACATTGTAAGATGCCCGTAATGTTCTTTAGACGGATATGGTCCGACATAATCTGCATTTTGCAAACGATTAAAATGATGTGGAAAGTAACCTTTTTCGTCGGTGTCGAGGTTTAAGGCCGAGGTCATTTTTGACAATTTCATAGGCAAGAAACTGTAACTGTCTATGTATCTCTGTTTAAACGCTTGATCGTACATATATACGAGCCTGCATCCTTGGAGTATAATTTTCGGTGTTAACCCCTGACTTGTGAAATACTCGAGCAATATATAAGAATCGAAACCCGCAGCATTGTGTGCTATAAATGTAAAGTCTGCAAATTTTGGACGTCTGAAATGTTTTATCATTTGATCTACACAGTCAACCCCTTCAGCTGTGAACACCTCATCCTCTTGCGAAATAGCGCATACGTAATTCGCTGTGTGTTTTTCACGTTCATACATTGTCTCAAAATCAAAATAAATATACTTGTCGTTGTGTTCCTCAACTTTTAGGGGATTAATATAACACCTGTGAACTCCTTCGTCTATCAAATTGTCGTTGCAATGCGGACATTTGGAAGGTGTACATGTGTGTGCTAATAATTTATCACCCGACCATTTAGTTCTATACTGTATGCAACACTTGTCACAATATTTTACGAGGTCACATCTTGACCTCGGACCGTCACTTTCCGGTTGTTTATGCTTTTCATAACATAACTCAGATCTGCAATATCTCGCGCAATCCTTGCATTGTATCCATGCCTTTGTGTGTGTGTGAGACACTGCGGTGTATTGCATACGTTACATGTAAATTTACAATAATGTAAACTGCGGTCGTTAAATCCTTGATAGCAATACTCACACACATATGAGTAACCTAAGAATCCCTTCAGATTTTTTATCATGTAGTAATGGTCATCGTGCAGATATAAGTGTACGGTTTTCTGATGTGTTTTATCTGTATTTTTATACAGTTCCAATTTACCTGAAGATGATCTGTGAAAGATGACTATTTTCAAGTCTAGAGCCGTTTCGAATTTAGACACGTCGTGAAATGCAATTTTATCTTGCGGCTCATAACCCAGATCTGTGTGTATGTTTTTGGCTATTCTGATCAGCTCCTGATCAGGGGACTGTGGGTTTAAAAAGTGCGCTAGACAAATGCTAAAACACATATTGTCTGCTATATTTCCGGGTACGAAAAGATTCATTTTATTTTTTTGAATGACCATATTATGAGCTAAATCGGGTAATTTTCTACGAACACCATCTTGTCTATTACGAGCCACCGAGACACATAACTGTAAAGCAGAATCACACCCCACATCCGCGTTGCTTTGAACCGCTCGTTCGATTTGATCTAGGAACGTATTAATATCATGATTATTATCAGGTGTTAGAACAGTGTTTATGTTTGTGGGAAGACTCTCGCCATGCAGAGAAACGTTCATAAAACCGTTTTCGCCTGCCATCAGCCGCGAAAAATCTATAATCTCATTCACAATGTCGTGCAGAAAGATGTGATATGCTGCAAAATCGTCTGTAGCGATTTCGCGGAAATTTAAAGTTCTATGAATTTCTAAACCATTAAATCTCTGTATTGGGATAATTGTAAAATCACCGACGCGCCCTCCTTCGTTTATTAATCTGTCTATAAAATGCCTCGTAAGACCCATATCTGGAGCTGACGGATCGTAATCTGAGGCGTCATCGTTAGACGGACCTCTGCCGATCTGGGGACCGTTATTTACAGACGCACCTAGCCACTCATTCTGTTCGTCTATGATTTCATGTAATCTTTCGATCATTTTGAGAGAATTTGCGGGTATCATCTGTAAATGATTATCAATAAGTGTGTGTAATTGGTTTATGTTATTTTGAAAATCATGTCTAGGTCTCGACGATCTCTGATCATCACTTTCTGGCACACCGTTGTGTGAAACATCATCATGACATCTCTTACCGCTCATTTTGAAAATTTATTTTAAAATCAAAAATACAAAAATGGTTCAACCTTAAAGACAAAACGCGTGAACTCTTGAAAACACCACAGCTTTTCACAAAATCGATATAAACAGATGTGACAAAAATAAAACCCCTTACAACATAAATCACAAATAACAAATGAAATCAATAATAAAACTCACAAATCAGCATATATATGAAATGACTTAAATGTAGACAAATACAAAATGGTTCAACCTTAAAGACAACCGCTTGCGCTCTTGAAAACGCCGCTGTTTTTTTTTTCACAAACTCGATATAAACCCTTACAACAGAAATCACAAACAACCAGCAAAATAAAATCAAAAATAATAAACAGTTACAATCATCATATATGAAAAGGCTTAAATCAAACAATCACCCCTTATGTGACTAAAACACTAATAAATGTAGACTAATACAATGCCACTAACATACAAATAATGTGAGATTAAAAACGAATAAAAACAGTGTTCATTATAATTATTATTCACTCCTAAACATATATTCGGCCAACATTCTCTGTATTACATTTAGACGTTCTGAAATCAATGATAACGCGTTTACCGTAAGATTTTGCTCCGTGATTAACAATCTCATATCCGCCGCCAATCCTTCCGTGCGCTGCTGCAATTGAATAAATTCTCCGTACAGATCATTGTGACATTGCCGCCAGAAATCTGCGGCATAGCGTAAAACCTGCGTGTGGTGTTGTTGACATTCTATTATATTTGTTAAAATAGCAAATACATCAGCTTGTGCGTTAGCCGTCGCTTCTTCGACCTGTCTGTAAGTTAAACGTTGATCGGCCAGGTCAAATAGTCTTTCAAAAAACCTGTTAACCCGGTTCAAAATATCGTAATCCAGACTTCTGTTTAAATCACGATCTCTGAACACCGGCTGTGGAATTTCATGCAGCAAACCAGCATCTTCCTCGTCTTCCGAATCGCTGAAGTTAGCCTGGTCCCATGCGTGGATCATGGAGTCATTCCATGCCGTTAGAGCCTGTTCGTCGTAACCTCGATCTGTAAAAAGAATAACAATAACCATTTTATTATTTTATTAAATAAAAGTCAAACATAAAACTTAATAGATAGGTTTTTAACTCTTACCATGATTCTCCGAAGTTCTCAAGCGACTTGTGGACGGGGCGTCGCTGTCATCCTGCTCGGGTATTCGGATGCGTTTTACACACGCGCCAACCCCATACTGTGTAGGCATACGCTCCGTGGATGTATTTCGTACGGATATGTTCTCGCTTGTACTGCCTTCAACCGTGTGAACAGAATTCTGTACGCCTGGCCCTCGGGAGGAGACGCCTCCTGTGACGTTTTCTGGATCATGACGCGCTTCCGTGCTGTCTAGGGGTTCTTGCGCACCGTTCTCTGTAGATTGTATTATCACACAGTCGACATCAATATTGTACTCAACTGTTAAATTTAGTAAACATATTTTGTCGAATTACTGAAAACTTTTAAAAATGTTGTAGAATATCAAAACGCGTGTATATCTTACTGTCAAGACCTTCGATGGGCCCATCATATGCAACCGGAAATGGTTCATCAACTATATTAAATGATAGAAAAAGATTATTATTGTTTTAGACATTAAACCAAACGACATAAAAAGTATAAAAACACTTACATATCGCTTCAAGGATTTCTTCCAGATCGTCGTCAAATTCGATATTCTCAAAAACATCTGTAGATAATAATAATAATATGTAAAAAACAAATATTCACATTCAAATATTTGAAGAAAAGAAATGTCCAAAACACTCACCATTGTAGTTGCTAGCCATTTTTCCGAAGGTTGTTGAGGTATAAGATGGTCGACCGTGAAGAAGTTCGAGTTTGTAACTAAATGAAGTCTGTATGTCCATTTTTAACAGATCGGTTCATGATGGGGCGTCTCTCGAAGCAGATCATAAAACACCCGCCAGGAGACGTTCTAACATCATAAATAAAATACTGACATATACATCACAAGTTTGATTGCGGTTTTAACTCTGTCTAATTTGTGAAATTATTGTTTTAAACGTTATAATAAGTATTCTATAAATAACTTTTTAAGGACGTCATTCTTACGCACGTATAAACATTTCGTTTTATTATTTTAACACCAAACTCAAAGCTAGGCCTATCTGTTTACCCAATTTACCTGATGACATATTTTAGTTTACATTAAAACAAAACTACGTACGTCCATTATTATTATTCACAACCATCATATATTTATTTGACTTCTGACGTCTCAAAACACTATTAATCAATTATATGCTCGTGTGTATCCAACATTTTAGTTAATGTAACCGTAGATTTTTTCTTTTAAAACTTAATTACCTTACACCCCATCACGTGAGATACATTTTTTATTCATTATTTTTACATTTACACACGTTTGAATGCTACGGGAGGTGTTTTAATTGTCAAAATCAGAGCTAGGAATATCTATTTATCGATCTTATCTAATGTGAACCACTATTTGGATCCGAACGCGTGTGTGTGTGTGTGTGTGTGTGTGTGTGTGTGTGTGTGTGTGCGTGTGTGTGTGTGTGCGCGTGCGCGCGTGTGTGTGTGCGTGCGTGCATGTGTGTGTGTGCGTGCATGTGTGTGTGTGTGCGTGCATGTGTGCATGTGCGTGTGTGTGTTAGGTTAAATAGTTCACACTCTGAACTTTCCCCATCAAAAAACTACCAGACGTATACCATAAATTAATACAACGGATACGCTTTGATCATCGATGTAAAAATCAGTCCCTAAAATGTCACAAGTTCTGCTCAAAATCTCATTAAATTGTAAATGAGTTGGGGGCCAGTGTTGATCTGGCAATTGTCTATAGTGGTTGTAAAACTCACGCATCTGTCTCTACTGATAACGCGTCTCACAGCGTCTCTCAAAAACATTTGGTTTTATATCAGTTAGTAGGGTATATTTAAAAAGTTATAACGTATCGTAAGATTGACAAAAATAAATAAAAACAACTAGTAAATAAAGTAACATTGTTAAAACAAATAAAACAACTTTTCCCAGCGACTTAGGACCGTTTGATTAAAATATCAACTTTTAAAGGTAAGCTTTCTATTTATTATTTAAATGTACTGTTGTCAGCTTCTTTAACCACTCCCATCTTGAATTTCAGTTTGAAGTTACACTCATCTGTATGGCAAACATGACCCATTAGAAAATGTATTTTATTTTCTAAAACACAACCCTAACTTTTAAATTCGACATAAACAGGTTTCAATAGGGATGTGTGACCCTCCTCTGACCGGACTGTGAACCGTTCCAGCGTTCGTGTACGTATGTGTGTGCGTGTGTGTGCGTGTGTGTGTGTGTGTGTGTGTGTGTGTGTGTGTGTGTGTGTTAGGTTAAATAGTTCACACTCTGAACTTTCCCCATCAAAAACTACCAGACGTATACCATAAATTAATACAACGGATGCGCTTTGATCATCGATGTAAAAAATCAGTCCCTAAAATGTCACAAGTTCTGCTCAAAATCTCATTAAAATGTAAATGAGTTGGGGGCCAGATGCTCTGGTATTTGTCTGTGTTTGTAAAAACTCACGCATCTGTCTCTACTGATAACGCATCTCACAGAGTCTCTCAAAAACATTTGGTTTTATACCAGTTAGTAGGGTAGATTTAAAAAGTTATAACGTATTGTAAGATTGACAAAAACAACTAGTAAATAAAGTAACATGTGTTGTTAAACAAATAAAACAAAACTTTTCCCGGAACCTATGGGGTTTGTTTGTTTAAAAGAACAGCTTTTAAAGGAAGGATTTGCATTTATGCATTTAGCAGACACTTTTATCCAAAACGACTTACGATAGCGATTCAAGTTATACATGTTTTAGGTGAATGATATTAAATGGCTTAATTAAGACATGTAAAAGACTTTAAAATAACTTCTAACATATGATGGTTTAATTCCTTTAAATCTCCGTTTTGCTGCCTCCTCCTCCTCCGGATTTAGGGGGTGGGACGTAGGCGTGGTCTGCCCCCGCTGTACTCGGGAGCTCATTTCGAGTTTGGTCGCGGTAGTACACGGACCTCTCCACGGACACACGTGGCCCTGATCCGCACTCAGTCTCTCGTTTAACTTTTCCGTTCAGCGACCCACAGACTTTCTTTTGACTGCGGGCGTTTTAACAAACGTCTCTGAGATTGCCTTTCTTTTTAGATCGTTGGTAAATGTATGAATCGTTTTACCCGTTTTTTCCTGTCTATTTACTTTGATTTGTATTTTTAACATTGTCAAACTAACTAGTTTAAAATTGTAATGTTACTAGGTTTTAACAAACGCGTCTTGATGTCTTTTCCTAGTCTATTTACTTTGATCTCGTATTTTTTTTCTTTAACTCTGTCGAACTAACTGCTTTTTGAATTACAATATCACTAAGTTTTAACAAACGCGTCTGACGCATTTTTATTTATTTTATACCGTAGTAAGATAAGACAATTCAATTATTTAACTTTTAATGTTAGACCCCTAGATAGATTTAATTTCACTATAGATATGTTTTAACTAACGTGTCTTCATTTTTATTTGTTTTCTTACACTGCATTTTACCTAATTTTAAACAACGCTTTCTGGAAAAATAGATATTGCTTATTTTACGTGTATATATATAATGCCTTCACATGTATGTGTATGAAAAAACTTGAATAAAAACTACCCTTTCTTCCTATTTTACACAGTTTCACATTTTGTTTAAACACACAAAACATGTCGCAACACATTCCCCCGTATCAGATAACCCACCTGGTCTAAAAATCCACGTGGTCTAAAAATCCCCACGTGGGGGAGACGGAAGGGTGGGGGCTGTACAAACAGGTGTCCAGTTTGGGGGGGATTTTTTATGAGGGTAATAAATCACTTTTATGTGACACCACATCTCGTCGCAAACATAAGCTTGTAAATGTAAACATTTACGCACACACACACACACACACACATACGCACACACACACACACACACACACACACACACACACACACACACACACACACACAAACATGGACATAAACACCCTCTACACGGTTAAATATTTAGACTTTTATGATGTCTCATACAAAACTTTTTACAAATAAATAACTTTCTTAGAATCACACTGAATATATCTACAAGATGACGAAAAGTATGATTAAACAATGATATAACTATTGTTTAACAAATATCATTCTAACAAAATGTAAAACCTAAAACCATGAATCCCTAACCTTTACAACAGATTAGACTTTCTTTCTCACTTAATAAACTGTGTTATTAACCGTAAGGGGGTTAAATGCAGTATGTTTTATTGCATTAAAATAAAAACAACAACTGATCTATATAGGTTTATTCGACTGAGCTTTGATAAAATAACTGATGTAAGAAACATGCAAATATTCGATAAGGTTTATCAAACGGGTGTGTCTGGTGATTTGCGTTGTTGTACATATCTCGCCGATACAGATATGTTAAGATGTTTAACATCTGTAAAAAATAGTCTAAAAAGTCATCTTTTTAGCTTTCACATAGGAACCATGTCCACACTCAACGGTTTTGTGTAACAGAGTCCTGAGACAAATGAAAATAAAATGTGTGAAATACTGATGACAGGAAGAGCGACAGACTAAAAGCTTCAGATTTATTAAAACAATCGAGCGTGTGCATTTTTCTCTTGAATACGTATGCATACAGTAACCAGTGAGTACACGAATCTGTATAATACATAACCGCATAATTCAGTGATTCTATCAAATGAATCATTCGTTTCAAATACATTTGATTTAAAGTCAGATTTGATTTCTCGTCAAAACACAATAAAACTTTTTAAAAACGTTAAAACTTTCTTACGACTTTTTAATTATGTTGAACAAAATGAATATAGGGTTATGTTTTTAGTTTGGTTGTTTGCACGTTAATCACATCTTTAACCTAAGACATTTTTCATCCAAACTCTCTTTTGCGCGCACACGGCGCACAACTGCCAAAAACATCCTTAACTTGGTTTTATCATTCAGCTGTAGCTGAAACTCTATAACGCGTTCAATTTATGCATCAATGCAGCTATAAATACTGGAAGAGCTCATTGAGCTGTTTAACTGTAGAAAATGTAAACAATGATGCGTAAAACTAGAGCGACAGACCGAGTGTAAGCTGCTAAAACTAGCCTGGAACCATTTCGAACCATTCTAACACTAAGTGCGACCGCGGTAGAAAATGTGTTATAGTACTGCAGTAAAACACTGGACGTGCGAACGACCAAATAACTACAAGTCCTACTTAAAATCTACGATGAAACTAGAAAATATATGTGTGACCTAACAGTGTTTAAAAATACTGGACGCGTTCGGTTAGATGAAGACACGCAGAATTGGCTAACACAACGAAACATGTCGTGAAACATGTCGTGAAACAAACGTGTAAACACGACAAGCGTTCTCCAGGACTGACTGACTGACTTTTTTTCTTAAGATTTGATTTCAAGAACACACAAAACCCGATGTTACAAAACCCATTTTTGCGAGATCTACACGTCTGTAGAAAGAATTAACAGGTCTTATAAAATCGTTGATTTGACTTAACAACTTTAAAACACAATCCGCACAAATGATAAATCAGACGATCTTAAAATCGATAGTGCACAAAACGTGTGTAAAAGGACGGATGATCGCAGGAAATCACAGGAAAACAAACTTATTGTGGGATACTGTGTGCACAAAATCCCACAAAAGACTGATTGTAATATACGACTGGTATATGTATGTTTACAGGCCCGCGCACCGCAAATCACCCTACACTGTTCCCCAGCCAGCTACTTGAATGTCTCTCTTTTTGCACATGTACACTATTTGAGTCCTCTACACAGTTGTGCAGTTCGTATTTTTAGTTTATTTATAGGTAACCATTTGTATATATATATATTTATATATATATATAATATCTGTATAGTCAAAACTGACAGTAGGTTTATACTGTTTTACTTTGTGTTGTATATCTGTATCCATGTAGCACCGTGGTCCAGTGTGGCACGACATCTCGTACCGCTGTATGTTCACAGATGTAGTGGAATAACAATAAAGATAGGGCGTATGTCAGTGTATGTCAAGATAGTGACATACACTTGACGACACATTAACGTGATATTTCGGGTCGTGTCTTACACAATTGTGTGCTAGTTAACGTTTTATGCAGTTTTAATATAAAAGATAATAGTCTGTTACCGATTTTAGAGGTGTTTATTATGAAATCACACAAAGAACCACTGAAGAACGTACTGTTTTCTAACAAAAGTCTAATCTGTTGTAAAGGTTAGGGATTCATGGTTTTAGGTTTTACATTTTGTTAGAATGATATTTGTTAAACAATAGTTATATCATTGTTTAATCATACTTTTCGTCATCTTGTAGATATATTCAGTGTGATTCTAAGAAAGTTATTTATTTGTAAAAGGTTTTGTATGAGACATCATAAAAGTCTAAATATTTAACCGTGTAGAGGGTGTTTATGTCCATGTTTGTGTTTATTTGTGTGTGTGTGTGTGTGTGTGTGTGTGTGTGCGTGTGTGTGTGTGTGTGTGTGTGTGTGTGTGTGTGTGTGTGTGCGTAAATGTTTACATTTACAAGCTTATGTTTGCGACGAGATGTGGGGGTAAAAATATATATGAGTGAAAAAATAAATAACAAAATTAGATACTAAATCAAGTCAAATTTAACATCAATTTCCTACATCAGAGGCTTTTATTAAAATAAACAACTTTATGTATTTAAGTTTGTGTATCATCTCATTATTTATCTGACTCATTTCATCCTAAATTTCAACTTGAAGTCACATTCACCAGTTCTGTAAACATGACTCCGTTATTAAATGTACTTTATTTTCTAAAACTTAACCTAATTTTTAAATTCAGCAGATGTTTGTCATAAAACAAGGTTCAATAGGGCATGCATCCCATGACCGGACGGTGAACCGTTCCAGCGCTCGTGTGCGTATGTGTGTGCGTTTACACCTCTGCGCTTCCTCCAAAACTCATAGGCCTGTGTCATAAATTTGCTTTGATCGTCTGACTAAAAACCTACACAAAAACTTCACTCGCATCTCGTGCTGTGTGAATGTGATATTGACACGATCGTCTTCAAACTTCGTTGCACTGCTTGAGATGAAATATCTGCATCTCGTGTGATGTAAAAAAAGTTTACATGCTGCACGCGTGTTTCAAATGATAAGTCTTATGGCAAGACAATCAGATAGTTATTGATTTGGTTTCATTCCTGTTAAATATTTGTATGTGCATACCTGTGTTTTAGCTGTTATAACGTATCGTAAGATTGACAAAAAGCAAAGTGTAAATAAAGTAAAATGTGTTGTTAAACAAATAAAACAAAATTTCCCCCCAGAGGTTAGGACTTG